>VMDO01010875.1:15681-69603 GCA_007922755.1 Pedetes capensis
GTTAGTACCTGGATGGGAGACCGCCTGGGAACACCAGAAGCTGTAGGCTTGGGAGAAGGACCTGGCAACCCCCTCCCAAAAATCAATCTGCTATTGAAAACCCTATGAACAGCAGAGAAGCACTGACAATAGTGTTTCCCCTGTTGTACAGAGGGTCGCTATGAGTCGGATACCGACTCGACGGCACCTAACAACAACAGCAACCTGGATGGATTTATCTCCTGGACTGCCAGTTACCAACCCCTTGCCATAGGTAAATAATACTCTTTTTTTTTTTTTTCTTTTTTTTTTTTTGGTACTGGGGGTTGAACCCAGGGCCTCGCACTTGCATGCTTTGCAAGCTCTGGACCACTGAGAAGCAACTCAGCCCATGTTTTTACTTTTTGAGACAGGATCTCACTAAGTTATGCAGGCTGCCTCTGGACTCGAACTTGCAGTCCTCCTGCCTCCACATCCCAAGTCGCTGGGATTATAGGTGTGCGCCACCACGCCCAGCTAAACAATATTTTTTATTTGTATATTTTGGAGGATAGTGCCTTTCACTAAACTGAGTTTTTAAAAAATTTATTATGCCTATTCTAAAGTTGTTCTTCATTGCATTGAACTCATACTTAGCAGCTATGATAAATATTACATTTATACATATAGCACCTCAGAAGTTTAGACTTGGATTTTGACCATTTAAGGAAATCACAGGCATTCCAGGGGTATTTTTTTCTCTCTCAAGTTGGCAACCTAGAAACTTCAGGGTTAACCTTTGACTATGTCCTAGTTACTGTTTCATTTCTTCTTAATTTCTTGGAGTTAGACTCTTCTGTTATTGTCCAGAAGTTATTACTTCCTGGATTCTTTCTTTAACCCTTAGCTGCCCTCTTGCTTTGGTATCTGCCTCCTTTATTTTCCTTTATAAGCCAACATACTCATTCCAATGGCAAATCAAATACCTCTACTTACCTTTTAACTCCTTCCATACTTATTTAATCAGTCAGCTCTTTCCTGTCATTCCTCAATTTATATATCCAGTCATTCAGGTATCCGTGCAAATTCACACCTTTCTGCCCATTCTCATTTTTTCCTGACCCTGCCCTATAATGATCCAACTAGTTCCTTTTCAAGTCTTGATTCAGATCAGTCATCAGATTTTTTACTACCTCTGGGTACTAAAAGCTATCTGACTTTTATGCAAGTAGTTTAGCTTCTTGAATGTTGTATAAGAGATAATTGGTCTAGGTGTTTTAAAGGGTTTCCTTTAGCTCTGAAATTATATAACACCTCCAATGGGTGCTGACTTTTTCCTTCTCTGAACTCCCTTAAATGTTTCTACTATATAGTTTAGTTTTTAATTTTCCCTAATTGTTACAATTAACATCTTTTGTCTCATATACTCAGTAGAGGGCTAAATCCATGACTTACTCTGTTGCATCTCCTGTGAAATTAATGCACTACTACCGTTAATAGTTGCCTAGTTGGTTGATATGAGTTCAGTCTTACACATAGACCTAGGTGATTCGTGGCTGAGAGCTATACCTATAGTCCCTGGCTAGTACTATTAGTCTTTGGAGTAAGAAGGCCTGCAGGCCTTTCCTAGGATTCATGTAACATCCTTTGTTTTTATTTGGCTATGTAACTTGCCATGTGTCAACAAAGGTTAAAAGGGGAAGTACTGAGTCTGTGATCACAGAAGCCTAGGTAATTTCTGCATCTGATCTATCTCAGTTCAACAAGTAACAGTAGGTCTTGAGCCCCTGTTTTGGGAGTAGACAGTTAAAAGAAATGAGTTTGTGTGGAGAATGGAGAAAGTGCAGAGGGTGTATAGTTTCAACAAACAGCCCAGAGACCACAGAGTGTTAAGGCAAATTATTACTTCAGCATGAGAGTCAATTTTGTAATAAATAGCTAAAGGGCAAAATTCTTGAATATAGAACCCACAGGAGGAAAGAACATGGTTTTTGTGAGGTAATTATACCTCAGCCATGTAACAGAGTTCTTTGAGAGGGGTAAATAAGGTGTGAATAAGGGGGAGACAGTGAACATTTGGATTTTCAAAAAAGCCTTTGATAAGATTTTATACCTATGAGTGCTTTAAAAAATAAATGTTCACTCACCATGGGGTTGGGGATAGTGTTTAGTCATGCATACAGATCTCCTTTAAACACAGGAAGGAAGGAAGGGGGCGGTTTAAATGAGCTCTTACTTGCATGGGGAGATTTTTACAGTAGGCTTTCCCAAGAATCAATGTTCAGTTTTATTAAACATTTTTCCTAAATAATTAGAGAGTGAGTATATTAACTTCTTACCCCACTATTTATTTGCTTTCTAGTTTATAGATGACACTGAGAGCTTATATATAAAGCAAAATTCAAAACTGAAGAGTATTAGCTAAAAGATGGTTTCACAAAGGCTATGTGAAAAAGCAGGAAAAATGACAGGAGTGACTGTGTCTCTAAGAAGATGGTCGCTGTGCATATTTTTCAACCCATGAAAGGGATCTAGGAGTCATTACATAACACTTCCTGATGTGTTCCTTTTGGTTATTCTTATTTCTGCATTCAGAAATACCCACATAATACTGGGCATAACCCTGGAAGGCATTAGAAATGAAAGAGAGGATCACGTTCTTGCCTGGATTCAAAATAGCTGCCCTTTTACCTGTGTATTATTTGTGCAATTTGGGTTTTCAGTGTTAGGCAGAAAAATGGAACAAGGATTTAAATAAGGCTTATTCAAACCAAAAATGTATATATCATGGACAAACTGTCATATCAGGAAAGAAGCGAAGAATGGAGATTGATCAAAGGAACTCTCACAGAAAGTCAGGTAGGTTTACTGTAGATTTGTTTTCTAAATCCTGAGTTTGAAGCAAGGGCTTTCTTTGAACATTAAATAACTAATTTTAAATGATTTTGGTTAAATACACACACATACACACACACAGACACACAAACACACACACACATACATATGATCAGAAATAATAAAGATAGGACTTCTAGCCTGAGTGTTCAGACTGAAAAGTTCAATTTTATTAAGAGATTGGGTGAAACTATCTTTAAAGAATAGTTAGGAAACATGAGTTATTTAAATCAAAAATCACCTCGACATCATTGTGCTAAGCTATATGGAGGAATTCATGGAGTTGGTGTGGTGGGTTCTAGCCCTTGTATAGACTAGGGAGTCACTGTACACGGTACACATGAACTATAGATATGGAGCCTAGGTTGTGACCCAAGCATGTAAATTAACCCCCAATATTTTGAAAGGCCTTATTTTTTCAAGATTGAATGATGACTTGTGTTCTGTAATTTATGTTAATTTATTCTGGACACCTGGTGCAGTTATTAATACAGATCTGTTTCTGTCATCTAATACATAGTTTTATTGTGACTTTCCTATAGAAGGTTAAATTTAAGGACAGCTGGAAAAGCTGAAAAAAATGAATATATCATCTACAGAATGTCACCAAGAACAGAGAAGGCTAGATATATGGCTAAGATCTATAAAATAGAGGCAGTTTCTGGGAGTGAGTTTTCTGAAGGCTATGTATTGCTTTTTGACAGCTTTTTCTAAGTTAAGCATGATGATGATGCCTTCTAAGAGTGACACCAGTGCCTAAAGGGCAATCCATCTGCCCACAGCCTTTTCCTTGAGGGTTAAATCCGCATCAGAAGCTCAGTTGGACTCAGATACTTATACCAAACAATTTCTTCAGTTATCAACAGTGCTATGTTCTTCCAAATTCATGATAACTTCAGGAAAGCACAGAAATTGTCCTGTTCACTGTGTCACCCATCTAGAATTTATCACCTTCGTATTAAGAAGTATTTTGATGAAAGGCCAGGAGATAATGTTTGCTGAGGTCAGTAGCACTTAACTGTCTGTAATAATCACCCCCCAGGTGGAGTGAGAGAGCATCTGGAATACCCTTCAAAGCAGTACCTGTATGGGAAGACTGTAAGCCTTGAATAGTTGCATTTGATTGTTACATAGTTCAAGGAGGAGACTATCCTTTTGAATACATAAATTACCTTAAACTTGTTCTCAGGAAGATATTTCCCTTCTACATCCAGCCCATCAGCAGTTCTTCTCAGCTTTGTGTCATAAATTTGTCCCCAGTCTCTCCACTTCTTCATCTGCATTGCCACTACCTTGCAACAGGTCACCATCATTTCTCACTTGGTCTATGAGGGACATAACTGGCCTTCCCTCCTCAACTTGTGTCCTTTGACAGTTGTCCATAGAGCAGCCAAGCCCATCTTTAAAAAGAATATAAATCTTATTATGTCACTGCCCTGCTCAAAACCTTCTGGTGGCTTCTCATTGGACTTAAAATAAAATTCAAGGTCCTCATCTTGGTCTTCAAAGCTATGCATTATCAGGCCCCTACCTGATATCAGGCCCCATCTCTGTGACTTCATTTTATTCTATATTTCTCCCTATTACCTGCATTCCAGCCCCATTAGCCTTTTCTCTTCCTCAAGGACACTGAGCTAGTTTGTACTTCAGGTATTGTAATTTGCTGTTTGTACCACTTAGAATGTTCTTCCTTCATGCTTTCATGTGGTCACATTCTTCTGGTTACTCAGGTCTCAGCTCAAATATAATTCCCTCAAAGAGGCTGTCTTTGATTTCCTTGTCTACCATTCCAACTCCTGAATCACCTTCACACTATCCTGTTTTATTTTCAGAAAACTTACCACTGGCTACAATGATCATATTTTTTTTTATTTTCCCGGTACTTAGAGGTTGGATCCAGGGCCTTGGACATCCTAGGCAAGTGTTTTACCACTGAGCTGCACCCTCAGTCCCTTTTTAAGTTTTTATTTTTAGGCAAGGTATCGTTACATTACATAGGCTGCTTCTCACCTCAAACTTGGAATCCTCCTACCTTAGCCTCCCAAGTAGCTGGGATTATGGGCATGTATCACCATGTTGTTGTTGTTAGGTGCCGTCGAGTCGGTATCCGACTCATAGCGACCCTACATACAACAGGCGAAACACTATTGTCAGTGCTTCTTCTGCTGTTCATAGGGTTTTCAATGGCAGATTGGTTATTGGGAGCGGGTTGCCAGGTCCTTCTCCCAAGCCTGCAGTATCTGGTGTTCCCAGGAGGTCTCCCATCCAAGTACTAACCAGGCCCGACCCTGCTTAGCTTCCAAGATCTGACGGGATCGGATGCCACAGGGCTATGGCTGCAGGCCATACCCAGTTCATATTTCTTGTTTATAATCTTTCTTGTACTAGATAGGTTATAGGTCAGTAAGGACAGCATTTGTCTTGTCTAGTTTTGTATTTCCTCATGCCCAAGGCTGCATCTAGTACCCTGTAGGCCTAATTGCATACATGTTTGGGAATGAAGGAGTAAATCTCAGCACTTGTTGCTATCAGTCAGATTGTACTGTTCTCTTAGAACTATCATACATCTGTCTTTGGAAGGTCTTTGAATTGAATAGATACCCAAGTCTCTTAAAGTCTTTTTGAAGAAACTGTATACCTTGAACATGTGGAGGCCATTTCTTGCATAGTAAGAGCAATATAGCCTACCAATCCCACATAAGTAGTGCAATCAGTAAACTTTGTCCCTTTTGCTACAGAAGATGGTATCTAACCAAAACTACAAAGTACTGAACATTCATTATGTGCCAGGCACTAAGTAATTACCTCACTTGCATGAACTTATTTGGTCCATTTGGCAACCATACTTGTTAAATATTATTATCCCCACTTTATGGTCTTTAGAAGCGAAACACAGTCACACAACTAGTAAGTAGGAGAATTAAGAAAGAAACTCAGGCAGTCTGATTCCAGTTAAGATGTCCCATTGATTTCACAATCATCTCAAAGAGCTGATCTCTATGCAGCTTGCACATCATGACTGAGATTTTGCATTTGATCTCTGGGACATGACCTGGAAGTTTTAATTTCTGTGATCCCTGCTTGTCAAGTAAGCTCCTCTCAGGTTCTGTTACCCTTCCTGGTATCAGATGTGATTTGTCATTTTGCATATACTAGGTCACTGTACCCTATAGCTCTGCCACCCTGGTGTCCCACCCCATCAGATTTTGGAAGCTAAGCAGGATTGGGCCTGCTTAGAACTTGGATGGGAGAGTGCCTGGAAATACCAGATGCTGTGGGCTAGGAAGAAGGACCCAACAACATACTCTCGAAACAATTAGCCATCAAAAGCCCTGTGGATACCAGAAAAGTTACTGATGTATCATTGAACACGGCACAGTGTCAGGTAGTGTTTCATCTGTTGTACATGGGATCGCTTATGAGTTTGACCCAACTCCACAGCACCTAACAACAACAGCAAGATCACTGTGAATGACATCATACTGTAGACGAGCACACATTTGAGGGATTGTTTTATGGTCCTATTGAATTGAGTCTGGCATCATAGGTAATGAATCCTAAGAACCTACAGCAGGTGAGGCCTGGCTTGGGATTTTTATGAACAGTCTTGCTCTTGAGAAAGATTTAGTTCTTGGCCCCAAAGAAGTCCAAGCAGAGTTGGATGACAGTAGCCTGAATCTTAGGATTCTGGGGAGAGATGATGCTGTGACTTATATCCTGCCCAGTTTTCCTTCCTAGAAGGCAGACCCACTACACTTTGGCAAAAGTGTAGCGCTCACTTCTAACAAACGTTCCCTTCTACTTTTTGCTGGAAGAAAAATTCCAAATACCAGAGATAAAAAAAAAGGTCATGGTTAAAGTGAACATTCTGCTAAGTAATAGAAGTATGGAATCAATAAACATGATGTAGTAATATAAATTTGCAATATAAGCATGTACCCAATGAACTTGCCATATGATATATAATATAGAGTAAGACTGCATTTACGACACAAGTGTTCAAGCAGCACTAAGACTTGTGAGCCCCCCCACCATGCAGGTATATATATTTAAGTGCATAAAAATAAACACATGCATACATGTAATTCTCCATACACATACCTTTCCAAATAGCAGGCACCAGTAAACATGATGGAAAATTCAATATGTTATTTTAAATATAGTGCCATGAAAAATGTTTATGTATGTATGTAGTTCCAGGTAACACAATTGAATTTTGTGGAGATAGTTGCAATCACCGAAGCCTTATTGTATCTCATAGTGTTTAGATGTAACATACTATGGAGTGGATCTGCTGCTCTGTCAGTTTATAGTTTAAACTGGGGTGTCACTAACATACAGAGGTGTTGATCAGTGGTCTCTCAGATATCTCTTATGACAAGCCTTTTTTTGTTTAGTTTGTTTTTAAAGACATTTGATAAAGTGTTCAAATGTATTTTTGTAGGGAACTTTTTGGGTAGTACTACCTACTGTATTTAGTGTATGTATAGATTTTTTAGTGAGGTAAGTCCCATAATACTTATACTTATTGCTCTAGAGAAAGTAGGTGTATAGAGGTGTGTTGTCAGGCATTCTTTTAGGCCTGAGAATGGCTACTATAAATGTCACCAAAGCTGGGGCCTGGCTACCATCTCAATATTTTTGCCATTTTTTGTAGCTTAACTGCCCATCAGTACAACATCATTAGGCTTTGCATTGCTAGCCTGCCATTTAATGCATTCGACGCAAGCATACTAAGTAGAGCCTTCTTACTTCCAAACAATCCATGATAATGTGTTTACCTTTTATTCCTAGCATTTTATTTCAAATACTCTAGTTTATCAATACATATTAAAACTAACTTTAAAGTGTAGATTGCAGGGTATTCATTATTTGTTAGGCACTTTCAAGACAAGAATTCCCTCCCACAGTTACACTTATTTTGAGCTTGTGGTCTACCTAAAATGAAGTACCACAGAATCAATTTATCATGTACAGACAGAATAAACAACTGTTTTGGGGAGACAGAAAGGTATAGAAGTCAAAGGATTATTGTACTCTTTGTAATAATCTTTGCAACTTGCTAGGAAATTACAGCTTTGGGCATAAACTTGATCATCTGGCTCTATGTCACTTTTCTTCATAATACCATGAAAGATGACATAAGGATGCATATTTCAGATGGGTCAACATACAAGTCTCTGGGACCAGATCACTTGGATTTTATCTTAGAAATACCTTTTACTAAATGATCTTGAGCAAGTCCCTTGATCTCTCGCCCCTTCAATTTCCAAGTCTGTAAAACCCTGCCTTATAAGGTTGTTGGAGAATGTGACATGTTAATACATGTAAAGCATCTGACATAAGCACTCGGTGCTAGCCATGATTATCATTCTTATTGTTGTTATTGTTGGCTGTGTGCCCAAATGACTTGTGTGTAGCAATAGTTATTCCCTTACTTCTCATGTGAATGTCTGCTGTTTGGGTTTTGAATGCAGCTCTCAAAAACTCCTTACTTTTGCCGGGTGCAGAGGCGCACACCTGTAATCCCAGCGGCTGGGGAGGCAGAGGCGGGAGGATCGCAAGTTTGAGACCAGAGGCAGTCTGCATAACTTAGGGAGACCCTGTCTCAAAAAGTAAAAAAAAATGGGCTAGGGGCACAGCTCAGTGGTCCAGTACTTGCAAAGCATGCAGGCACAAGGCCCTGGGTTCAACCCCCAGTACTGCACAAAAGAAGGAAAAAAAAAAGACTCCTTACTTTTGTGCTTCTTACTCACTTATAAAAGGTTTCCTCTATTGCTAATTGCCACCAACAGCCCCCAGGACCCCCCAAAAAAGGCTAAATATACAAAAAAGGGCTAAATATACAAATTATAAAAAAGAATAATATGTAGAGGACTCTTTATTAATACCCTTGTTTTGCCAGACACTTACAAACTACTGGTATTTGTCACTATAGTATGAGATACATAAAGAAAATGGAGATGAGAGAATAAATGCCACTATTGTCAACTATATGTATCTCCCCATTCTAAAGAGGTAAGCCTGTGAATTTTATGAGAGAAAACCCCAATGAGAAATAGTATGAAAAATGCATATACATGCAACTGCACACCTTTACAGTTTGCAGATATTATTGTAAAAATCAAGTGATTCTCTTCAGGAGTACAAAATACTTAGGTTGTTTTTTAAAATTAAGAGGAACTTTGGTCTCATTATTAGATTTCTTCCTCTATAAGACTCCCTCTTACCCACACTAACCAGTTGATGTTCTATGCTTTCTTGTATTTCTTCCATATTGTATATGTTCACTGTTAATAGATCATCTTGTTGAAAACCAGATAATTTTTGATGGATTATAAAATAGTTATAGATGCCTCTGTTATATTTTATATTTAAATATATTTTTCAGAGGCCCCATTATGTTTTATAAACTTTGTAGTGTATAATGAAAGGAGGTCTTAAAAATTACATTTGCTTTGAGTTACGTGTATTCTCAGGCTTTTGATAATATAGTAATAGTCTGTGGCATAATGTTTTATAATTTTTACCCTTTTCCACTTTCCAGTTAATTCTGAATTTGATTCCTTTCTCTTTTTTTTTATACGAATTTAGAAGACATTTTTAAATAGTTTTCCCCAGAGGGAAATTGATGCAACAAGATTAAGTTTTCTCAAATGATGTGTGTGTGTGTAAGCATGGCCCAATCTAGACGGAATGAAAAAACTCAGTGGATCATTTGGTAACCACTCATCTATGGCTGCTTGTAAGGAGCTTGGGATCACTGGTGATACTTCTCATATGACATAAAAATATCCCCAGGCAAATGAGAACATCGATTGTGTGGTCCATAGGTTTAACTTGCTTGTCCTTTTTGAGGGCCTTAGCCTAACTCAGCCTATTTATATGGAGTGGACCAGTGATATTTCATTTGTATATGGATTTTTTCAGTATCAACAGGAAATTGACAGTGAGGATCATATTGATTGTCTTGATCACATCAAGTTCCTGTGTACCATTATTCCCCTGGTACACAGGAAGGCAGAATACCACTTAGCAAATATCCAACAAAAAGATGAATTTTTCCAACCATCTTTAGAATCTGATAGAATATCATGTGTCAGATAATACCAGATGGACCAGCACAGTTGACAAATACTATTATGCAATCTAACTTGCGATTGGTGAACAAGACTAACAAGAAATGAGAATGTCCTGGGTAAAATTTATAGTCTTTACAAGTTTTTGAGCCCATGGAATTGTGCTTGCTGGCTCTGTTGTGCCCTTTACTGTATTATTCTAAATTTCACAATGGAAAAAAATTTTCTTGTTAATAATGATGTTCTATAACAGAAAGTTATTATGTAACTGCTAAACCACTGTAGCTAGTTGGGTAATGTCTGGTAGTGATTGAATTTAGAAAGGTAGTAGAAATATTAAACCATACTTAGAGAATATAACTTATCTCTACCATTTATATTTTTCATTACAATTAACATGAAATATTTTCAGAAAATCTCAGGAAGTACAGAGAATAATATAAAGAATACCCATGTACTCATGCACAGTTTTGTCAAATCTTAAAATTTGGTCACATTTGCTTTAATTATTTTTTAAAGAAACTGAACAACTGAAACCTTCAATGTGACTATTATTTTGTCTTTCCCAAAGAAACTGCTATCCTGAATCCGGTGTTTATAATTCCCTTAGATTTTTGCATACTGTATATATGTATCTTTTGTATATATAGTATTATTTTATACACAGTTATGAAACTTTTATAAATGATTGTTGTTGTTAGGTGCCCTCGAGTCATTATCCAACTCCTAGCAACCCTATGTACAACAGGCAAAACACTATTGTCAGTGCTTCTCTGCTGTTTGTAGGGTTTTCAATGGCAGATTGATTTTTGGGAGTGGGTTGCTGGGTCCCGGCAAAAGCCTACAGCACCTGGTGTTCCCAGACGGTCTCCCATCCCAGTACTAACCAGGCCTGACCCTGCTTAGCTTCCAAGATCTGACAGGATCGGATGCCACGGTGCTATGGCTACAGGCATTTATAAATGATATCACTCTGGAAATATTCTTCCATAACTTACTATTGTCACTTATTTTTTACATTTTTGAAATTTATC
This sequence comes from Pedetes capensis, assembly GCA_007922755.1. Classification (NCBI taxonomy): domain Eukaryota; kingdom Metazoa; phylum Chordata; class Mammalia; order Rodentia; family Pedetidae; genus Pedetes; species Pedetes capensis. The sequence goes on from VMDO01010875.1 coordinate 26,648, forward strand.
CACAGTGATAGTGGGGCTTAAGTCCATTCATATGAACTGCTTATGTTATTCCATTGGATGATGTGCGAGGTTTGACAACTGTACAGTTAGAGGGTATAGTACCTACACAACCACTCAACACTTCTAACACCATCTGCTAGTTTGTGGTTGTGTAGATCCCTCAGGCTTGAGAATTTGCTACAAGGACCTGACAGGACTTACTGAAAGCTGTTGTACCCACAGCTATCATTTATGAGGGAATGAATTTAGATTAAAGTCAGTCAGGGGAAAGAACATTTAGGACAGAGCACATAGTGGTACCAAATGTGGAATTTCCAGAATGTTCTCTCACCATGGAGTGTTCCTCTTCAAACATGGATGCATGACAATACATACGAGTATGACTAAGAAAGCTCACCTGACCCTCACTGTTCAGAATTTTTTTGGAGCTGTGTCATAGGCATGACTGATTGTTGGAGCTGACCTCAGTGTCCAGCCCTTCTGGAGATCAATTGATATAAACTGTATACCCCAAATCCCTTCTCTAAATTGCACTGTTGGTCTTTCTGACATGGCCAGCTCCTACTTTAAGAGTATCTTGGTGTGCCTTGACCTGACCCTAAATGATATTGTTAGAATATTTGGTGACCCAATTCCTCTAGGCAAAAAAACAAACAAACAAAAAAAAAAAAACCACGCTCCTTTCATACTGCCATCTTCCTCACCTTCCTGAAGCTAAGGACAAAGGCTATACATCCTTTGCATAAGATGAAATTCTTTACTGCACATACGAATATAAATTTTCTCTTGTGTCTTCTCCTCTGGATAGATATTTAGGTTATATGCAATACACACAAATAATACTTAGTTTGTGTATTAATGAACATATGTATAATTCTGTATGCCATATACTGTCTTAATTTCTTTCAAGTATTAAATCCCCCCCAAATTTGGTATGAATAAATGCTGTCATTTTACAGATGAGGAAAATAAGATACAGAGAACCTGAATATCTTTCTTAAGGTCAAATAGCTAGTATGTGACATAGTTCATTGTCATATGAACCTAGGCAATTAGAATTCTTCCTTTTAGCCACTGTGTTATGCTACCTTAAAAGTGTGCAGCAACAAAAAATTTTACATACCTCTTCTTAGGCACACGTATGAAAGTTTTACTTTGATCTATACCTAACAGGATTGCTGCTCTGAAAATGTATGCATCTTGAACTTGATAATGCCAAGTTATTGTTTAAACTGATTTTTTAGCTATTAGTAATATATTTGTATGTCCTTCCTAGACTGTGGCTTGCCTTCATGTTCTTTTGTTGTCCAGATGTTTAAAATTTTAACGTACTGCATTTTTCCGTCTTTTTTTGCAAGTTTTGCATCTTATTGAAGAAATTTCTTTCCCTGAGTTCACAAATATATTCTCCTATATTTTCCTATGTATGTTTTGCTTTTTATACTTATGCCTGTCATCTTCCTGGAATTGGTTTTGAATATGGCATAAAGCACGGATATAATTATTCTCGCTATCTGGATAACTTCTTGTCCCCAAACTATTTTTTCATGGCCCATTCTTTCCCTAATAGTTTGTAATGCTACTTCTGTCACCATAATTTTCTTCTATGTGTAGTCTTTCTGTTTACTTCCTATTGCTGCCACAACAAACTTAGGTTAAGACAACACAAGTTTATTATCTTACATTCCTGGAGGTCAGAAGTCTGAAAGGAGTCAGCAGGGCTGCATTCCTTCTTGGGGCACTAGGGAAGAATCTGTTCTTGCCCTTTCCAACTTAAAAAGGGTACCGACATTCCTTGGCCTGTGTCTGCCTTCCAGGAACAGCATCACTCTGACCTCTCCTCCCCTCTTCACATCTTCTCTGACTTTAGTCTTCCTGCTCCTTCTTTAAAGGACCCCTGTAATTATGTTCCACTTACCAGGATAATCTCCCCATCTGTAATCACACCTGTAAAGTCCTTCTTGCCATGTAAGGTAACATAGCCACAGGTTTCAGGCATTAGGATGTGGACGTCTTGGGGGAAATACATTTTCAGCCTACCACAATCTTCCTTCTGGACATTCGAACATTCTCTTATTATGATTTTGACTTATCCATTTTAAGCAAACTCATAATCTATCTGATAGTTCTATCTGAATAAAGTTTTGAGGAGTTTAACCCTGATGTTTGTTGTGTCTGCTAATTCTCACTCAGGGCTCGATATGTTTCTTCATGTGTTATATAATTTTATATTCTAGACTCCTCATCAGGTGATCTCTATCAGTGGCAGTCTCACAAAGCCTATGTTAAAGTCATACCCTGCCATATATATTCAACAATTGCTTCCACCAAGTATCTAGGGCAATCACTGACCCAGAGCCTCTTTTCATGATATTGCATTGGTTAAGGGTGTCTTGGATTATGTAGTGGTATGATTTTAATTCCTCAACCTGTGTTGAGGGCAGACCACTGCTTGTAAATAGAGGTACACACTTCCTCTACCCAGGGCTTAAAACACTGCTTTGTTTATTTATCCCTCTGTTAGTAAGTAGATTTCTTTCCTACATCATGTTTTACTGAAGTGTAGCCCCTTAAGGATCCAGATATTATGAGAGATTATTTCCTCTTCTACTCCCTGTCTTGTTTAGATCTTAAGGCCTCTCTTCTCCCTGTGTGGGAACTAAAACCAAAGTACTTAGACTACTAAGATAGGCAAACTCCTTAGAGCTTCTGCTGCATTAGTGCATTTGCTTATTGCTGTACTTTTCAGTTCCTGTTTAGTTTTGGCTCCTGGAGATTTTGTTTACTTTTTATGGTAAGTAAAATCTCCAAAGGTTTTCTCAAAGTCTTCCCTGCTTTGTCCCTCCTGAGCACTTCTGTTGGGTGTCTCATACATCATTTCTTAAAGATACGTGTGGTTTATATACAGTAGGTATTCAGGAGCTGATTTTAGGGAATATTTGACCCTGGCTTAGAGTAGGTGTCAACATTATATCACTAACAGTAACACCTCTCTGCATCAAGGTATTTATTGCTAATGTTACCTCTGACAGATACTTCATACCGTAGTAGAGAAAATTATAAATTTTCAAAATTCTTTTTCTGTAATACCAATTATTAAAAGTAAGATACTTAAAATGCTGTATGCGGTATCTTAATTTTCAACTCAGTTATCCTAATGCTCATTTATCTATTTCTAGGATGTGTGCTGTGTTTGGTGGAATCTATTGTCTTCGTCATTCTGTACAGTGCCTTGTACTGGACAAAGAATCTGGAAAGTAAGGATGATATAAGTAACCTTCCTATCTTTATACCCCAAACGCAGGTGAAAAATGCTAAAGTCGATTTATAGAAAAAAAGATTCTTGAAAGATCCTCCTTGGTATTAATAACATATCAACCTTGATTAAAAGTAATTTGTGTTTAGGTCCTCCAGAACAAAGAAAGTGATTTCAGAATATAGAAACTAAATTAATTTCCCTGCAATATGACTATAGCTCCTGATCATCCAAGCTTGGAAGACAAATCATTTCAGCTGCCGGGGGTGGGTGATGAGTGATGTTAGTTTTCCTTGTGGCCTTACCTCCTCTAATTGATTTTCATCAGATGACAACAAAGCCCTCTGTTATTGCATTTTTAAAAATTGGAGCTCACCTAAAGACTCATCAGATTAATCTCTGCTGATAATGCATGTCACTCCAAGAGAAAAGACTTTAATGAGTTTTTAGGTAGATTGTTGTCATAAACTATGCTGCCCCGTTATCTGAGGATAAATTCTTTTACAATATCAGGCCTGCAAGCTGGATGAGGTCTGAAATACATATTTACCTGCTTTCTTGAAAAAGCTGAGCACCATCTATTTACCTGTGTATTTTTATATTTCAATTATTTTTTCTGGTATTTATTATTACTAAGATATGTACTTATATGAATTATATTAAATAGTATTCTACAATTTCTAAAACTGAAATTGGCCAACTGAATCAAGTTTTAGGAGCTGTTGAAATTGCTGTGTGTTTTACTTTTTATGTTAGATGTTCTCAGAACCTATGACCTACATTTCTTGGATATTTTTAAGGGTATGTAAAGAAAAAGTATTGTTGAAACCATAAAATACTTTTATATTTTGAACAGGAATTTTAAACAGTATAGATTTTAAGCTGTTTCTTTCATTTTCAGTAATTTTGTTCAGTCTAAGTGGCATAAAATGGCTACTAGCCTCTCATAGACTAAAGTATAATAACTATCATTTTGAGCTATGGCAAAGAAAAAACTCAACTCTAGAAACATGCAATACATAATAAATTTGCAATGCTGTAGTGTAAGATAAAATTGATGCATAACTTAAAAGGCTTGTACCTTTAACACTTTCAAAGAAACATACTACATAAATGAAACATGATAATCTACAGTGAAAACTCTATCCCTAAAGCCTCAGGATATTCATGTCTTGGATCATGAACAGCTCTATGGAAGTTCGTGAAGGAGTACTTGTCCTTAGGACTTCCACAGTTGTTTTTCCTTAAGGATTCAGTGCATTCATTTTGAAACGGGAGTATGTTCCTATGACAGAAAGCCAGATTAATGAATTGCTTGTTTGGTGCTTATTTGCTTAGATCATTTTACCCTTTTTGGGCCCCATTCCAGTTCCATGTTATTCTCAGTGACATGAAGAATTGCATGGCTCATGGTTTTTTTTTCTTTTTTTTCTTAATGGGTATGCTAGTAGAGTAATAGCATTTGTTGAACCAAAGGCTACGTTTACCTTACCTTTAGCTTAGTTTTTATGATATACTCTGAACAAAGGAACTCTTCTTTATGATCTGTGCAGATTCCAGTTGCAACAGATAGCTGAGGGCTAAAAGTCTAGAGACCAAAAGAACCTCCAGACTGGTAGTTTTCAAACTTTAATGTGCCTAAGAATCACCAGGTAAGCTTGTAAAAAAGGCATATTTCTTGCCTCACTCCAGTGAAATTGGGTAATATACTTAGGGTAGAGCCAGGAATGTACAGTTTTAAGGAACACCCCAAGGGAATTTAATGTAAATGGCCCCTAGATGACACTGAGAAACAGTGATTTGTAAGGTGTAAAGTTAAGGATTTAAACAAAAGTATTATGTTCCGTGATGGGCTTGGCACCTTAGATCTTAATTCCTTCTAAGGCCTTATTGAGATGAACCTGCCACTCAAATACAAACTGGCAATCAAATAGAATTTTATATAGCAGATGAACTCCTTCTAATTTCACATCTTTTGTATCTTCGTAGACATGAAACATAACATTTGTTGTTGAACAACTCCTAAGACATGTGTAAAGGTCTTTAAGCCCTGGTGTGAGAGGAGACTTGGAATTGTACCACCGCTATGAATGACAGTGGGCAATCCTTTTCTCTGGGTCTGTTCCTTTATCTGTAAGATGAGTTAGGTGGACTTTACCATAATTTTTGAGTCTTCTTCCAGATCTGACATGATGTTTTTGTTCGGTTATTTAAAGTTCTTAGAAAGTATGTACATTTCTTTTAACATTTAGAAATAAGTGATCTTAAAATATTTTATATGCCCAAATATGAGCCAGTCTCATATTTTGGATGATCTTCAGTCCCAGTGAGAAATTGAAAAAGAAAATTGAACAATTTATATGTGTCTACTTTTATGACTGTACGTGAAATAGCACAGTGTCTACTTTGTGCTATTTATTTTATTATTTTATTTCTAGAACCCCAGTTTTCAATGAACACCATTTTCTTGTCTATCTTGGTTTTAAAAGATAACCCATTTTGGATACTGCATGTGATTTTCTTACTGGAAAATTTATTCCAAGCTATAACAATTTATTTCTGTAATAGTAGTACAGTTTTTAAAACTTGACTTACATTTATAATATTCCTGGTATCTGTTGTATTCTCACTATGTGAATTGTTTAAGTGACCTTGAGAGGTTTTACTTAAGAAGCAAGTAACCTTTGAAAATTCTAAATTTATACTTTTAGTCATAACTACCAGGATTATATTAATTTTTGTCACTCAAAACATTTTATACAGTCAAATAGCTTTTATAAATATCTAAAGCTAGAATTGATTCAAGTTGATTTCAGGCTAGTGTATCTTTCGCAAATACTGCTTTGTCATTCAAAATGAAATATTTGAAAGAGCTACTAGCAATAGGAAGTATTTTGTCAGGGCTCAATTATAAACTGGAAGATAATTTTTGAGGGAAATACCTTGACTTTATAGTTGGGCGCATCCAGCATATGTTTGTTTTTAAGGAGTCTGGGTTGACTTAGGTAATTGTTTATTCTAATTATTATGTTAAATATGCAATCTATAAAGATTTGCATTTTTCCCCTTGTAGTTTTAGTTTGCCTCTCTCCCTATTTTTCTATGTGCAACACTTGACATATCTTTACCCCTTTAATGTAGTTAAAAGCTACACATCCTTCAGGTCAAAGTTCTAAGTTTATTTCCTGATCCCACAGACCAGGTCAGAACCGTGTGCTAGCCCCACAGTCAGGTCCCTTGGTATGATGATTTAATAAATTCTTAGTAAGAAAAGGCAAGATCTCACTATTGTATCTTGAACCAAGGCAGGTTCCTAGCAGCCATTATTCTTAATAACTTTGAGTTAAATGAATGAATGAAGATTAAAGACTGATTATAGCCTTTTTTGTGCTTTTCTTTTCACCTTCCATTTAGAAAAGCTGATAGAAACATAAATGATCATAGCATTAAGTTTAATGTGGTGATTACACATCAAAGTGCTGTACAAAGTTTGGTAGAAGAAAGTGGCCATTGAGAAGGCACATGAAATAATAGTATATGGAATATGTGACCAAATGCATACCTATTTTCAGCTAGATCTTATTTTTCATTTTTGTTTAATTTGATTTTCCTGAGATCTACATTGCCTGTGCTCTCCTCACTATATTACCCATTGGTGCTGCTTTCTTAATTTGAGAGAATATAGGTATGTATCAGTGGTTCTTTTCTAAATTCTAATACTGTTCCCTCCGCCATTATTGGAAACAACAAATGCTCTCGATGAACAGCTTTCTTTTCCTTTGCAGCTATGCTGACTAAGTCAACCTTCTGTAAATTAAATTTGGCCACTTAGCAGTATAGGATTTAACATTTAAACAGGGTAGAAATGACCTTGGACAGGTGTCTGTTACCAGTAGTCCTCATCTGATCACTTCAGCTAGTGGTCCTAGTTTACGTCAGCTATCTCACGTACTAAATTTCCTGCTATGATAATCTTTAAGAGATATCTTTTTTACTGATGCCAGAACAAATTCTGCCTTCCCTGCATATTTCTAATGAGTAGTTTGTTAGACTGAATGTAAGGTGGCTGACTCTTAATAGCATTTGTCATTGCTGAAGCTCTGATTTTACCATGTTCCATTTGTAAAAATAGTAGTGATTATGTTCTAGATATTTGACCTTTGCAGATCCCCATGCCAGTTGGTATGGGGATGAAGTGTGTAAAACATGGACCCTACCCTTGTATATAGAAACTCTGGTAAAAAATGCAGACTCTAAAGTTGGGTAGACTGGATTTGGATTCTGACTTTACTGTTTCCCAGCTGTGTGAATTTAAGCAAGCTGTTCAACCTCTCTGTGCCTAAGTTTCATTATCTGGAATCCTGAGTAATTGACAGAACCTACTTCACACTGTTTTATGAATATTTAATGAACAGATAAAGCTCACAAAATTATTCATGACTTATAACAAGAGTTCAATACATATTAACAGCACATTAGTGTAATTGGAGACCTTGGCTTCCCATAGAGGAAGACTTATTGTGAAGATCAGTCAGTGCTGTGCTAAGGAGTTTAAATTATAACAGTTGTAGTTTTAAACACGATTAGATTTGCTGCAGTTTTGGCAGTGATTTGGAAGAAGCATTGTGATGAAAAGATTCTTCATCTCCTAAATCAGAGATTGTGTATCTTTTTTCTGACTTTATATTGTTTATGTGCACAGAGTACTTCCATCATCCATCCATTCCCCCATCCATACAAATATTTGTTGTTTTCCTTGTGCCAGATGATGGTGATAAATCAGAGAACAAGACAATCAGTGTCTTTGTTCTCATAGGGCCTACAGTCAACAGAGAGACATTACAAAACAAATATATTAACAAGGTAATTGCACATTGAGATCTATCCAATCTGCAGATTTGGCTCTCATTCCCTATTTAAAGCTCTCTGTGGCTTTAGATCACCTCCAAATAGAAGTCTAAAACCTTTCTGTATGACACATGAGATTCTGATCTGACCCCTGCCTGCCTCGCCAAGCTCATTTCTTTTCCCTGCTTGCTTCCCATTTTGTTGCCATATAATACTAATGCTCACAGGCCTCTATACTTGTTCTTCTCTTACTTGTCTTTGTACCCCAGGCAATACTGCCCCTCTACCTGAGTTGTTCTTGTCCTTATTTGCTTGCTTAACTATATTTGATCCTTTAGAGGCAGCAAAAATATCATTTCCTCCAAGGAGCATTCACAGACACTCTACCCCTCCATTCTAAACTGAGTTAGATACCTCTGCTTAGTATGCTGTAATGCCCTTTCCTCATCTCTTATCACAGGACTTTGCTATTGTCTTAAAATTGCCTCTGTCTGAATGTTCATTTTATTGGGAACTCCTTTAGTGTGCAAGGCAATTTTTCTTACCTCTTAGAATGGCACATGGTCGTTATGCCATACATTTATGTTGAACAAATGAGGCACCAACTTGCTAACACTCCATTGTCTTATTAGACAAAATAAGAGCCTAAGTGTCAGTGAAGATAGAGGGAATAGGCTAATTGCAAGAAATATTTATAAGGTGCAGTTGAAATTTAGTAGCAGATTAAAAGTGGAAAGAGGTTTGAGGCAGGAAATCCCCATAACATTACCTGAAAGGGCTTTCAAGGGAGGGAAGCAGGTGAGGAACATGATAAACTCAGTTTGGGACATGCTAGTTTTAAGAAGGCCATAGTTAATAATACTGCTTTACTTGAAATTTAATAAGAACAGATTTTAAACATCTTCACCTCCTTACACACAAATGGTAACTGTTAATTACTTTGTCTATGTTCGTCATCACACAGTGAGTAAGCATACCAGATCATCACATTGTAGTCCTTGAATATAAATAATTTTTACTTGTCAATTGGATATTTTTATTAGGGGATTTGTAGACTACCAAGGAGGAAATAAATAATAGAAATGTTGAAATAGAGCTTGTGAGAGGTCAGAATGGAAAACCATAGATTTGAAGTTATCTATTGTTAATGATTTGAAACTCTTGGAGTAGATTTTCACTCAGGACAGCCAGGTGTGTTGGTGCACACCTGTAATCCTAGTATTCGGAAGGCTGAGGGAGGAGGATTGTAAATCTGAGGTCAGCTTGGGCTACATAGCAAGACTCTGTCTTAAAAAAAAAAAAAACAATCCAAATAGATTTTCACCCAAGGAAAATGAATGTGAGGCATTTTGGAACAGTTTCATGAATGAGATTTCATTTGAACTAATGCATTTGAGAAAGCTCATAAGTCATATTAAGTAGGGAAAATTACTTTGTTTCTTTCAGTGAGATTGGGAATCTTATCATTGCCTTAATTAATATTTTTCTTTTTAATTATTTCACGATTTCTGTTTTTTATGCTGTATAATTAGTTGGCATTTTAATTCTGAAGATCATAAGGATGAGATACCTGTTAATAGTGTTATTTTTCTCTTCTGGTCCAAATTCCAGATATTGAGTTTTTATCTTGCTGAGTGTTTTCTTTCTTATTGTCATCTTGCTATTTATGTTCTCACATCACTGAACCAAGAACTAAGTAACTGTTGTGATTGGTTGATTTAGAAAGCTTAGCCCTAGGAATGTTCTACTGTCTGGCTTCAGTGCTTCTTATGATCAGCTTGGTCATTGTGTCCCTGTAACTGGGAACTCCTATCATGTTCCTCTTCAATTTACTATTTATGAGGCTCAACAAGGCCCTCAACTAAATTCTCAATGCTGTTAATCTTTAGTATCTTCCTCAGGTTTATGTGGGAGAAGTGGGCAGAAGGGTATTTTAATGTCTCTGGCAGCACTGTTTCATTTTGCTGTTTTTCATTGCTTGAATGTCATCTATTTTTTATTTTAATCTTTATAATACAAAGATTAAGACTAGGTTCCAAATCAATATTCCTTTCTTCATTGTTCTCCCAATTAGGCTGAATGTGTATCAGTGAGTCAAGTATCTGAGGGGAAAGCAAATTTTACCACTTGCTTAAACATGTCTTGGTTTGAACAGTTTTACTTAGTCCTAGAGTCTTAGTTTCTTAGAGTAAGGATGAGACTAACAGGTGAGTCATGTTATTATCTACCAGACTGAGACTGGGCATATGTGATCATTTCCTCAATTTCTGCAAAATACATATTTTCTGTGTTATGAGTAGCTCTTTACTTTTCTCCACCTAGCACAACTTAAAGATGTAACAGTAGCAGTGGGATGCTTATGCAGCTGATTCTTTCCTGGGATTTGGGAGCTTATCAGAATCTCCAGGGGTACTTATAATTTGAAAAAGTCCCCCAGGTGTGATTCTGATTTGCTTCCTTCTCCTCCTCCTCCTTTGAGAATCACTGTTTCATCAGAAGCTTCAGAATTAATAGTTGCATTTATTAGTGTCTTGTCCTTACATAGTTGAGCTCCCTAATCCCACATCCTCATTCTTCCTCTTTGAGTGATGTCCATTAATTCTTTCAAATGCCATAACTCCTGAAACCAGTGTCTCCTCACTAAAAGTGTAGCTATCACCAAGTCATCCCTGTTAGTGTTTGGAAGCCTACAAAGCAAGGAGGTCTCTACTTGCTTGATGGCCAGGTTTAATTGTGTGGTTTATTTACATGGAATTCCTTTGCAAAGATTTACACTCAAGTCTATGGTTTGTACTAAAACCACTCTACTCTCAGTTTTACTCTAACATTTTATGATGAAAAATTTCAAAGCTGCCGGGCACAGTGGCGCACGCCTGTAATGCCAGCAACTCGGGGGGCAGAGGTGGGAGGATCTCTGGTTCAAGACCAGAGGCAGTCTGCGTAATTTATCGGGACCCTGTCTCAATAAACTGAAAAAAAAAAAAAAAAGGGCTGGGCGTGCAGCTCAGTGGTCCAGCACTTGCAAAGCATGCAGGTTCGAGGCCCTGGGTTCAACCCCCAGTACCAAAAAAAAAAAAAATTTCAAAGCTATGCCAAAGTTGAACTTGAAGTAAAACCTGTATGTCTATCATTCAGGTTCTACAATTAACATTTTAATATACTTGCTTAATCACAGATCTACCCAAATATTCATCCTCCTATTCACCCACTAACTCATCTTTTTATGCATTTCACAATAACTTGCAGCTATCAGTAAAATTCTCCCTAACACTTCAATATGGATATCATTAACTAGAGTTCAATGATTTCCAGTGTTTTCCCTTTGGTATAAAATTCACAGTGAAGTGTCTAAATCTTATGTACTTACTAGCTGAGTTTCAACAAATGCTAAATCTATATAACTCAAACCTCTATCAAGATATAGTAGAAATTTTACACCTCTTTTTTTTCTGTGCACACTATTTTCTCTCAAATTCTTACAGTTTCTTAGAGGTAAGAAAATGGCTTGTCAGTACTTAGGACAATAAAGATCAAGGTAATAATGATATGTCGGCAGCTTTCTCTTCTCCATTGTCTGAAATACTTTGTTTTTCAAATTTTTATGAATCTTTCAAAACAGGAGATCAAATGAGAAACTTATCTTCTCAGTTTTTAAATAATTAGTTTGGAAAATATCAAGATGTAAACACTTTGCATCTATTTAGTATTTTATAAGGCAAGATGTCAAGTTTAAGGAAATTTGAGGAATTTAAATACAGACAGAAGTGGTGGAAAAAAAGGAAGTGGAGATTAGATGGAAAAACCATTTAATCTTAATGTAATACGACAAACGGTATACTAATGTGTGCTTAACTGGTTAAATATATATTATGTGCATGTAACATTACTAGACTTCATAGTCTATTCTGACAACAGTAGTATTCCATTTATTCAAGAATATCACAAAGCACAATCTACCTTTATGAACTACAAATTGAATTCCTCTCACTATTGGTCTTGACTATTAGTCATTTTATTTTAACGCCTTTATGCCTGCTAAATATCACTTATTTGGCTAATTTTAGAGCAGTTGAGCATATTTTAATTTATAACAGTATATTTTTAAATGATATAAATTTGAAATCATTTGTTTGAATTTTATGAGCAACAACATATAAGTGTTTTTCTAATAAAATAATTCTGGTCCAAAAAGGAGATGTTGTAACAAAAGTAAATTGATATTTCCATAATAAAAAGATACAGCAAACACGCAGTCATTTGCATATACTTCCTGAAATATTGCATACTGGCTTTGTCAGTGCTGGTAAGTCCATTTCAAGGATGTCGCCCTTAGTCCATTAGTTTGGATAATGAGCCCTATAAAGTACATTTATAACTTGTGGCACTGCAAGGAGATGGATTCTAATTTTCATCCTTTTATCTAGACACATTGAAAGAAGGTCAATGGAGGGTTCTATATGATTCATTGTCCCAAAACATATCAGATGACAGAGACCTGATAATGTCCATGCATAAGTGTTTTCCTTATTTGGAAACAGCACTTGAAAGAAATCTTTCTGTGATCATCCTTTGAAGTAAAGTGGAAACAGATATTAAAAGAAGCTCTATCCCTTTTTTTCTGTTTAAAACATTATCAAACGTATGACCAGATAGCTATTCTTGAACAAAAGAGAAAGCAACACTTAACAGAAAAATAAAAAGCCTTTAGTGGCTTTTATAGGCTGTAAATGATATAACAAAGTATTTAATCAACTTTTCTCTCCTTTTTTCTTAGAATTGTTAAAGAGGAAAAAAGAAAGCCTATTTGTTAAAGGGAAAGCTTCTATGTTCCTACACATGAGGAAAGATTATAATTGTAATACTTTTCCTAACTTTATATTTACTTATTAATGGTATTCAATATAAATATTTAAGTTGTATTACACATTCATCTTATAGTTTAAAAGATAAAAATAGTGACAAGAATATATATTCTGTAATGCAATATCAGTTTTGTGTTAGAAAATGAGAAATTGTAGGCAACTTTTTAGTTTTTACAATGTTTGAAATTCAAAATCAGTAGCTAAATATGTTCATTTTCTCAATTGCTTAACCATTAGTGTGAACTTTGTTTGCTGTGCTTATCTTCTTTGTAGATGTAAAGCAGTCATAGATCAGTTTGGTCAGAGAATAGTCGCTAAGCATTTCCTTGTGGAAGACAGTTACTTTTCTGAGAACACGTGCTCCAGTGTGAAATACAGGTATGGCACCTTTCCACCCACTAGCCATAGGAAGGTGAAACTTATGGCTGTATGATTATATTAACATTTCTTTATGATTCTGTTCTTCAAATAACATGCAAAGATATACCAAACTAAGGATACATTCAATATCCTACCACTCTTACAGGGTCTGGTTTAGAGGGAGCCTAACATAATTTCAACTCTTTTGTTTCAGCTGGGGTTTGTCTGTAGGTCACACATCCTTCTTTCATGAGCCAAGAAAAGATTAAAGCAGAACTTGACTTGGTTTGGGGAGATGACACTTTTATCCTGACTTGAATCTTTGAAACATGCCTTCTGGTGGTTATATAACTATAAACGTAGTTTATCCATTGAATCTGAATCACTGCTTTACTCTTTTGTACATTACAGGCAGATCTCCAGGGCAGTCCTGATTACAGACAGATCTGTACTAAAAGCAGATTCAGATCAACAGGTAAATTTAGTCCTATAATTGTTTAAATAACAGTTTTTCATAATAAGAAGGAAAACATTATTTTGACATACATGGTGAACTGATTACTGCAGTCAAGCTAATTAACATATCTCTGTTCATATAGTTAACTTTTTGTGGTAAAACACTTAAGATGCACTTAGCAAATTTTAAAAATATAATACAATATTAGTAACCGTAGTCCCCATGCTGTGTATTAGATCTCTAAAATTTGCTTTTCCTATTTAACAGAGAGTTTTTATATCCTTTGACCAACTCTCCCATTTTACCTACTCCCCAACTCTTGGCAATCAGCATTCTATTTTCTGCCTCTATGAATTTAACTTTTTTAGATTCCACATATGAAATTATGCTTCTAAGTTTAACTTTTTTAGATTCCACATATGAAATTATGTAGTATTTGTCTTTCTGTGTCTGGCTTATTTCACTTGGCATAATATCTCCTAGGTTCATCTATGTTGTCACAAGTAGCAATCTTTCCTTCTTTTTAAAGGCTGAATAATATCCCGTGCATTGTTATTCCATATATGTGTGTATATACATGTATGTGCATACATATGCACACCTACTCACACAAACTGCACTTTTTTTTTCATTCATTGACATACACTTAGATTGTTTCCATATATTGGCTATAAGGTATAATACTGGGATGAACATGGACGTACAGTTGTCTCTTCAAGATACTAACTTTATTTCATTTGGATATGTACCCAGAAGCAGGATTACTGGATGGTACAACAGTTCTGTGTTATGTTTTTTTTGTGGAACTTCCATACTGTTTTCCATAATGACTGAACCAATTAGCCTTCCCCTAATAGTGCACATGGGTTTTCTTTTTTCTATATCCTCATCAACACTTGATAGCTCTTATCTGTTTGATCATAGCCATCCTAACAGATGTAAGATGATAACTCAGAGTCTAGTACTTTTCAATAACATTGCTGCTAATTTAATATTTGTGGTAATATGTTTAAAATTACATTTGTAAAAGTAAAATATATTAGGGCATATGTAGTAATACTTTTTATTACATTTAAAAAATACATAATGGCAATAATGTAGTAGCCTTGATTTCTTAAGAATTTCCGTCTAGTGGAATAAATAATTACATATTATATAACATATTTATTCAAAGAAAATTAAATTAAATCCTTGTTTTCCATAGCTACTTCTATGAAATTGAAGGCATTTTTATGGGGAAAAAAACCCTAGTGAATACATTTAGAAACCATAGTGAAAAAAGTGTTATAGGAGACAACCCTGCAGCAATCATGGAAAGTCTAATAGGCCTTGTATGAATTCATTTCAGGATACATTCCCAGTTATATTTCATCACCATCAGCATTCACTTTAGTGCCTTATCCTCCTTACCCCAATTCCATAGGAATTTCTCTATACCTCTCACTTTTTGTCAGTCTGATCACTTAAATTCCAGGGAAATACCCCCTTCTCCTTCTGAACATATTTTATAATGATATAAAATTAACTTACTCAGTAGGTGTGACTGTCAGATATATATGGTATGACTAAAAATAGGCCTCTAAGTTTCTTAAGTTGGAAGCTTCCTATTGTATAAAACAAGTATGTGAGTAGATAAAATCATTTAATCATCCCAATTTTTATTGCTAATACATGAAAATTATATAAAAAGAAACACTAATTATACCTATTTTATATGTAAATGTAAATACTACTCTCATTTATTCATTCAGCAAACAAATGCTCTTCCCCCACGAGTGTGCTGGGTTCCAAGGAGATAATGGTAACCATGGTATCTATGCCCTCAAGTTGCATCTAGTCTGGAGGACATAGATACAGACAAATCAATATCAGGTGAAGGTCAATGTGACAAGTGTGAGTATGGGTGTAGCTTAAGGAAATGGTACAGCAGCTATTATGTCACTTATTCGTACTGGCTTGCCATTGCTGATTGACTTGTCTATATCTCCCTTTAAGCCATAGGCTTTGTGAGTGAATCATAGAGTGACAGAGAGGCAGAAAAATGGAGAGAGCAAAGAAGAAGCTAAATTGGAAAGAGTACGAGAAAAGAATTTGTCCCTGAGGAGGGTGGGGAAGTGAAGATCTTAAAAGGGGGATCTTTAAAAGATCCCTGTATGTTTCAGCCAATGGAATGGAGCCAATGGAGAAGCTGAAGATACTGAGGAGAGAAGGAGGATAATTGATGGAGCAAAGTCCAGGCAAATATGCAAGAGGATGGGATTCAGAGAACAGGCAAAATCATTGCCCTTAGATGGGATGTGAAACATGTTGAAACAAGAGGGTCAATGCAGGACTATTTGTAAATTGGGAGATCCTATCTGATGAGTTCCAGTCTGCAAATTACATGGTGAATTTCTCTCCTGAGAATAAGAGTGTGCAAAGGTGCTAAAGCTCAAGGAAAGTTATACAGTAATCAACTACAGGGAGTTGGAGAGTAACCTGTCTTGTGGGCATATTGCTGGACAGTGATAATGGTTCAGTAAAGTCTGGAAATGATGAATTTATAATGCTATTAATCTGATCTTTTGGGCTCTTTTATTCTTTTACTCTCACCCAGCCGGTAAATAGACCTGCAGATCCTCACCTTTTTCATTGCTTCCTAGTTTATCATCTCCCTTCTGCCCTCTTCCTTTCCTCTGCCTTAGACCCCCACAGTGGGTCTTCTGAACTGCCTTTTCTCCCACACCTTCAATTTTCATGTTGCCACGTTATTCCACTGCACCCACAGAGGAAAATCTCTCCCTGGGTCTGCCTGTAAACTGCATCGTTATCACGGATGGCTACTCAAGAAAACCACAGAACCAGACAGACCAACCTGGCCAAAACGTCTGTGGGCAACGACCTCATTTAGCTGGATTCATAGCACCTACCACCAGTCAACCCGTTTGTTGACCTCCAGTAGCTGGCTTTTGGTTTTCCCTCGGTGCCTGGTGCCAGTGTTCAGTATTTTACCCATCCTTCACATCTCCTGCCCGTCTCACCCTCCTGCCATGTACAGAGGCTCTTCACTCTCAGCCGCACTGCCCACAATATTGATGCACCAACCTATGGATGGCTGTTGGGGCTCCTTACTTGTTCAAAGCCCACCTCCTTCACATACCACCTGCCCATTAATATCTGGTCTCTGTCACATGTTCAGGCTCTTTTGACTCCTAACATCTTCCCTTCAACTTATGGGAGTGTGACTCTAAGCATGTGAAATGCTAGTATATACATACACATACTAGCAGTTGCAATCCTCCTGGCTTTGCTCCCTGAGTTGCTAAATTACAGTCATGAGCCACCATGCCTGGCTGTTGGCAGTATTTCAAGGTGCTATACTTGCTGCCTCCTCCTTCATACTTCCCATTCATTCTAAGCCACACCAACTTGGTTCCTGCCATTACATTTCTACCACAGTTTCTCTTGCCAAGTTCAGTAATAATTTCATAATGTTCAGAGCCAGGACAATTTTGGGTCTTGTCTCCTAGGAGTTTTCTGGTACCTTTGACAGTGTTATTCCCTTTCTCTTGAAAGTCTGTACTACTTCTTTGCCTTCCAGGACATTATGCTCTCCTGGTTCTCCTCATGACTCTAGCTGTCCCCTCTTTGCTTCCTTTGTCAGCTTTTCTTCCTCTGTTTTGTCCTTAAATATTGAGTGTCCTCAGGATTCTCACTTCAGCCCACATTATTGTCTTTCTCTATGCAAGATGGCAAGATGACTCCATGTATTGCTATAATTTCAACTTTATTGATGGCAGCCATTTCTACATCTCCCAGTAGTGTGGAGCCCACATGCCAAACTTCCTGCTGACACCTTCTAGGACTGTGCCGTCAGGTGCACTCTCTATCTTTCCTCCCAAAGCTCGTCCTCAGCCAGTGCTCCCTTCCTCCCAATAATAGTGCTAATATACTTCCAACAGCAGAAACTTCTTCCCTTCTGAAGACATCTTGTCAGCCTACAGGTCCTGTCAATGTACCTCCTAAAAGTTGCTTCAAACTGCCTTTCCCCTCTAATCTTTACTCTCATTGTTCCAGTTATGGTATTCATTATATCTGCCTTCTAACTGGTCACCCTGTGTCTAATCTTTTTTCTTTCAAATCCATTCTTCACACAGTCATTAGAGTCGCTAGTCTTAAGTGCACATCTGCTCTGCCTATCTTTGTTTCTTATAGAGTTTTTCTTTCTCTGTAGTCATATTCATTTCTCTCTCTCTCTCCTCTCTCTCTCTCTCTCTCTCTTCCCCTCCCTCCCTCCCTCCCTCTGTCTCAAGCATAGATCAAACAATGAGGCTTAGAAAAATGAAAAAATAAGTGGAAGTCCAGGTGAATGTTATAGAAGTGGTATGATACAGTGTTGAGCAGCTTCTCCTTCAATGGCTTTTATAATCTCTATGAGGTTTGAGACACTGAAAATTCAGGTGAGATGGGTACTCTGGGTAATTAATTACTGATTGTAGTTCAGTAAACAAATTATGATAGTTACAAGAACCAAAAGAACTTCTTCCATGTTGGTGGAGTCCTTGTTGTTGTTGTTGTTAGGTGCCATCGAGTCGGTATCTGACTCATAGTGACCCTCATAGGGTTTTCAATGGCTGACTGTTTCGGGATTGCCTTGGGAGTGGATTGCCAGGCCCTTGTCCCATTTTTGTGGTGCTGGGAATTGAACTCAGGAC
Source organism: Pedetes capensis (assembly GCA_007922755.1). NCBI lineage: Eukaryota > Metazoa > Chordata > Mammalia > Rodentia > Pedetidae > Pedetes > Pedetes capensis. Next base: position 45,125 of record VMDO01010875.1, read on the forward strand.
CTCAGAGACTGCAGTGCAGCACTCTACCAACTGAGCTATATCTCAACCCCGGTGGAGTCCTTATAGGTACTTTTCTATTTAGGGTCAGGTTTTCAGTTGTAGTCTTTTAATTATTTCACAGTGTTAAATGTCTTACTGGCCCCTCTCTCTTCATGAATAGCAGCAAAGGGAGTTAAGAAGAACATGGAGAACTCACTTTTTGCAATATCATGAACCCAAAAATGCCTTCAAGTAGGATCATCATAGTTCTCAGGATGACTCCTATTTTTAGAATTTATTATAGATATTTTCTCTGTGGGTTATCAATATGATATTCCCAGTCAAAATCATAGCATAGTGCTTGTAGGGAAAAGTACAAATGGGGCTTTCCCTTTCAGCAAGCTCTTTATATGTGAAAGGGTAGGATTTCCACAGAGTGAATATTAATGTTGAACCTTTGGCTCTACAGAAAAATATTGATCTGATGTTCATTTAAAGTCCTTTAAATACAGAACATAAAACATTTCAGCAGTGCCTAGGACAGCGTACTGCATATCAATAAGGAGTATTTAATAATAGTTTTAAATTTCACTTTTGATTCTGAATTTCTGTTTTTATTATTGGAGTCCTCAGTTAAATTGAAATTGTTCATTCTGACATATTTTGACATATATTCGCTTTGTATATGTTGATATCTTTGGGAATGGTAACATCTTTAATTTTTAATGCTATGTAACTTATTTTTTGACATCATGGATAATTAAAATCAAATTAGTATGGTCTGATCTTAAGCACCAAACTGCACATATTTCAGAAGTACTAAGTTATGGTTTCATCGTTTGAAAATTGTAGGTGAATGACTTGATCAGTGTCAGAGATTTGAAATATGTATTGTTAATGAGAATTATATAAACAAAATATATATGATATATGAAGTATAAATAATGCAGAAATTTATTATCAAGACACATATGTGCATGTTACATGTTTTAAATTCTATCCCAAAATTAAATGCTTACAAACCAAACTTTTTCAAACATTAAGGGATATTTGAAAATTTGGAAGGTAACACACTAATGATAGAAGAATGAAAATAAGATCTGACAGTTATGTCTGATTTTTTTTTTGCTTTTTGCTTTTTAGATTTCCATTTTGACAGTACCTGCCGAAGAACCAGGAAATTTTGCTGTTCGGGTCATTGAGTTATGTTCTTCAACAATGACATGCATGAAAGGCACCTGTAAGCACAGTAGAGTCAGGTTATTTGTCTTTCATGTTTGTTTAGGGAGTAAGATATTTCCCCATTTTTTTCTCACTCTACTTGCTCATATAATATATGACCATATAGTAAGTCATTTAATAACTTTCCCCTTGCCTCAAAACATTTCTGGGACTAAATCTTCACAGGTATAAGTTTTTAGTTTTCCAGTGAAGAAATTTCTGTGACTTTCCAATTCTTTCAGTAAGTGTTTGTTAAGCTTGTTAAAGAATTATTTTCACAGCATTTATTTTCTTAACTGCTCAATTTCTTCTTTCTGTTCAAGCTACTATAACAAAATACCTTAGACTGGGTGATTTATAAGCAACAAAGATTTATTTCTCACAATTCTGGTGTCTGGAAAATCCAGGATTATGTTGCTAGCAAATTCAGTGTTTGATGAGGGCTAGTTGCTCATAGATAGCACTTTCCATGTGTCCTCAAGTGGAAAAAGGGACAAACAGCCTCATTTGGACATACTTTTTAAGAATTTACTTATTTAGTTAATAATTAAATTTACTTTAAAAACAAAAATTATGCATATTAATCAGGCAGCATGTGATATTTCAATATGTATATACATTATGTAATGATTAAGTCAGATTAAACATACCTGTCTTTGTGAACATTTGCCATTTCTTTATGGTGAAAACTTTCAAAATCCTTTCTTTTAGCTTTTTCAAATGTATAGTACATTATTGTCATCTATAGTCAGCCTGTTGTACAATAACCCATCAGAACTTCTTGCTCCTGTCATTTGGTACCAGTTGATCAACCTTTACCCATCCCTCCCTCATCTCTATTCTTCCTAGCCCTTTCACATCACCACTTTACTCTCAATTTCTATGACTGTTTTTTAGATTCCACATATGAACAAGATCATGTAGTACTTGTCTTTCTGTGCCTGGCTCATTTCACTGATCTCTAGTGTCATCCAACTGATTGAAAATGATAGAATTTTGTTCCTTTTTGTGACTGAATAGCATTCCGTTGTGTATATGTACCATATTTTTTATACATTCATCCATTGATGGACACCTAGGTTGTGTCCATTTCTTGGCTGTTGTGAATAGTGCTACAGTAATAAGGGAATGCAAATGTCTCTTTGCATACTGATTTAATTTCCTTGGTATATAAATCTAAGAACGGGATTGCTGGATCATATGGTACTTCTATTTTTAATTTTTTAAAAGTCTTCATGCTATTTTTTATAATATCTTTACTAGTTTACATTCCTACCAGCAGTGGTTAAGAGTTCTCTTTTCCCCACATCTCATCAGCATTTGCCATTTTTGACTTTTTTGGTAATCGCCAATTTTACTAAGGTGAAAGGGATATCTCCTTGTTGTTTTGATTTGCATTTCCCTGACAGCTAGTGATGTTGAGTGTTTTTTCATATACTTTTGAAATTTCCTTTTTTGTGAAATTTGTATTCAGATCATTTGCCTATTATTTAATTGGATAATTTCCAGAGTGGTTGGTATAGAATTTTTGGAGATTTTTATATATTCTTGCTATCAACCCCTTGGCAAATGTATAGTTTGCAATTATTTTCTCCCATCTGTAGGTTACTGCTTCATTTTGTTTTCTGTATAGAAACTTTTTAGTTTGATGTAATCCTATTTGTCTTCTTTTGTTTTTGTTGCCTGTGCATTTGCTATACTGTCCAAAAAAATCTTTACCAATTCCAATATCCTGAAGAATTTTTCTTGATGTTTCCTTCCAGAAATTTCATAGTTTTAGGTCTTATATTGAAGTCTGTAATCCATTTTTAGTTGATTTTTATAACTGTTAAGAGACACAGAAAGATAGAGGACTTTGTTGTTGTCATTAGGTGCCATCGAGACAGGTCCAACTCACAGTGACCCTGTGTACTACAGAATGAAATATCCCCCAAAACTATGCCATGCACATGCCTAGTGCTACATCAGTGCTTCTCTGCTACTCACTGGGTTTTTAATGGCAGTTTGTCTGGGGAGTGGGTTGCCATGCCAGGTACTTTTCCCTGCATGCAGATAATCCACTTTCCCAGCCTCATTTTATTGAAAAGATTATCCTTTCTCCATGTGTGTTCTTAGGACGTTTGTCAAAAATCACTAGCATCTTTGTGGAAAATAAGTTGGCATAGATACATAGGTTTAATTCTAGGCTCTGCTTTCTGTTCCATTGGTCTATGTGCCTGTTTTTATGCCAATACCATGCTGTGTTGATTGCCACAGCTTTGTAGTATGTTTTGAAGTCAGGTAATATAATGCTCTCTACTTTGTTCTTTTTGCTCAAGATGGCTTTGACTATTTGGGGTTTTTTTTTTCCATAAACATTTTGGATTTTTTTCCAGTTCTGTGAAGAATACCATTAGTATTTTTATAGGGAAATACAATGAATGTGTAGCTTTCTTTGGGAAGTATGAACACTTTAATAACATTTATTTCATTCCTTGAGGTATCTTCCACTCTTTTAGTTTCTACTTCAATTTTTTCATTAATGTTTTGTAATTGTCATTGTAGAGATCTTTCATCCTTTAAATTTATTCCTAATTATTTTATTTTTTGGAGCTATTGTATATGGAATTACTTTCTTAACTTCTGTTGCAGATAATTCACTGTTGACATATAGCAACACTACTTATTTTTGTATGTTGAATTTGTATCCAGCAACATTGATGAATTAATTTATCAGCTCAAATAGTTTTTGTGGAGTTTAAGGGGAATTTCTTTATATACAATCATGTCATCTGGAAGCAGTGACCATTTGACTTCTAATTTGGATGCCCTTTATTTCTTTCTCTTGCCTGATTGCTGTGGTTAGTAGTGAAAGTGGGCTTCCTTGTCTTGTTCCAGATCTTAGAAAGAAATTGTTCAGCTTTTCCCCATTCAGTATAATGTTAGCTGTTGGCTTACTATGAATATCCTTATTAAATTTAGGTATGTTCCTTTTACACCTAATTTAGTATTTTTGTCATGAAGAGATGTTGAATTTTATGAAGTACTTTTTCTATAACTATTGAGAAGATCATACGTTTTTTGTCCTCCTCTTGATATGGAATATCACGTTTATTGATTTTTATATGTAAAACCATCCTCATATCCCTGAGATGAATTCTGCTTGATGATGCTGTTGGATTTGGTTTGCTAGTATGTGTTGAGAATTTTTGCATCTTTGCTCCTATTTTTTGTTTGTTTGTTTCTCATCTACTTTTGGTATCAGAGTCATATTAGCCTTGTAAAATGTCTTTGGAAGAATTACTTCATAACAAAAATTTTTAAAGCCATTTTGCGCAATGAAGGATTATCATTTGTGTTTGTTATAAATCTCTATGCTTATACGTCTATGTGCATTCATAGGAACGTCAGTGTATAGGAAATAAATGCTCAGGCATTTATACCATGTAGTAGCAGCAGTGGTCATCCCCAAATAGTTGGAATGCAGGTAACTGACTTAGGTTTTTCTGTTTGTTTGCCTTGATTTTCTAATTCTTGTACAATATAAATTTAAAATAGACATTTATGCCATGAATATAAAGAATCATATCAACAACAGGTGTCATAGTGTAATCAGAGTTTGACATACTACCTTGAATGTCTTACTGTTACAAAGTATATGCAAGATTCCCAACACAAACAACTTAGAGCAGGAAAGATGGTTTCAGAGGGTTCAAGTCCATGGTCACTTAGCTCTGTGTGATTCCATAGAATATTTTGGTGGTGGAAGACAGCTGTTCTTCTCATGGCAGATGGAAGCAGAGGGAGACAAAAAGGAGCCAGGGTCAAGATATTCCCCAGGACCTTCCCCTAGTGACCTACCTATAGCTAGGTCCCACCTCCTAAAATTTACAGAACCTCCCAAAATAGTGCCACCAGATGGAGACCTGGTATTGAGTACATGAGCCTTTTGGGGGAGCACTTCATATCCAAACCACAACAATATATAATTGAATCTGCTACTTGGAGTATTTATTTTCAGGCTACTAAGATATACTATATATTCTCAAACCTAAACTGTAATTTTTCAATAATTTTAGAGGGCTAAAAAATCAGATGTGGTGCCAGGCATGGTCGTGCACGCCTATAATCCCAGCAGCTCTGGAGGTAGAGGCAGGAGGATTGAAAGTTTGAAACCAAAGATAGTCTGCGTAACTTAGCAAGACCCTGTCCCCCAAAAAATTTTTAAAAAGTAAGGAAAAAAAATTGGCTGTGGGTGCAGCTCAGTGGTCCAGCACTTGCATAGCATGCAAGTGCGAGACCCTGGGTTCAACCTCCAGTACCACACAAAAAAAATCAGATGTGGATTAGAATTGCATGTAGATTAGATTCGCTTTTGAAAGCTGAGTTTGGGGAAAATTATAAAGCCCCTGTGCATGTCATAAAAGCAATACAGTATAATTTATTCTCAGTATTATAATTTACCTATTATTCATCACACTTGTCATCACTCATAACTGAAATGTTATAAGTGCTCTCCATAATGTCACTATTATATTTGTACAGTCACCCTTGGACAAGGAGCAATTGAAGAAAAGGAGTGGATTAGAATTGGGAAGTAACTTCTTCCCATTTAAGGAACCACCAAAACCTGAGTGCAGTAAGGACAAATGGAGTGGCTTTGATGTTTTTTCTCTCTATCAGACTGATTGAAAAAGGTTAAGTTTAAATTCATTATTTGTACTTAGCCTTTTCCAGAGGAAAGAAAGATGTTCATGATCATTTTTAAATCTTTTATACATTCATTCTTTAATGATGTGTTATTTTAAAAGTCCTGGTTAATAGTTGTGATAGAATTAATGATTGATGTAAAATGTAACAAGACTTAAGAAAGATATTGAGATAGAAAGTGACATTTTTCATTTTTATCATTCACTTGCTTTTATTACTTAATTACTGTTTGTTTTTTTTTCTTCGTCCTCCTCTGGTGCTTTGGGCCTGTTCACAGACATTCAGGAGCAATTTGTAACTTGGGCATTGAAGGTCTTTAATGGTGTATTTTCCTGCTGCTGCCCTATTTGAGAGTCATTGATGTCATACGTAGTTGCAAGTTGTTCTGTTCTTGATCTGTCTTCTAAAATAGAACTACTTTGATAATATCACAGAAGGCTTTAAACTACCCTTTCTCTTGATTTTTTGTTTCAAGTCAGAAAAAAGAAAAAGAAGCAAATATATTATGCGTTCATTTTATGTATCCAAACCTGTTCCAAACTCATTTACTTTTCTCTCTTAAAGCTCCCTGATTATAAGTAAATTACTTAGTTTAGATTGTTACAAAATCATTCTCTTCCAGACTACTTCTAAATCTATTTTAAGGGTTTTGTCTTTTCTCCTCAACCTTTTGAGTAAAGCACATCCTGAACATAGTAGAACATGTTTCTAAAATTTTCATAACTGTTTTCTCATAAAACAATTTAGGAACATAATTCAGTTATTTTCCTGCTCAAACACCAAAACCTGAAAATGCTGAATATGATTATTTGTTGAGTAAGAGCCTACCTTATGGATTTTCCATATTTATACTAATTATAATGTTGAACTGTGGATAATTGTTCATTTACTCATGGTTTGTAGAAGTCAAAGAGTAAAATAATATTTAGGGAGGATAAATTCTAAATATTATGTAAATTTTAAATTATTAATTCTAAATGTTTTTGTGACTTATTTCCCTTGCAAACAATTACTTAAGATTAGTAGATAAATACATTGAGATTTTGATTCTATTATATAATTGATATTGCCAGCTAAATGGAACCAAGCACCTTCACTTGCCTTAAAAATTGAGGCTCTAATGATGAAGTCATGAGCTAAACTCATCATTCTTCCCACTGGAAATATCGTTTGACAAATGTTGGCAACCACTGTAATTAATGCAGTTATACCTGAGTAAATCAAATAAAGGTAAAAAATGAAATTTATAGAAAGCAAATGATGTGATTGTTGGTGAGTTAAAGTTCCAGTTTTAAAGAAATGCATTTTAAATATTTTAAAAATTATCATGAGCAAATTAACTTAATTACAAGAAGTACTTATTATAAAATTATATGTGGTATGTAGAGAAAAGATAGGTAATTTAAATATTTTTATTTGCAAACACATTAGCTTGTATAAGATGTACTTATTACAAAGTTACTGGTTTTAGAGAGAAAACAGGAATTCTTTAATAAAAAATAAAATTTGTGTGCTTTTTTGGGGGTAATCCGATGTTTATTGTGTTTTAAATTGACAATAATTGTGTATATTTATGGAGTACAGTGTGGTGTTTTGACCCTTGTACAGATGGCAGAAAGATTCAGTCAAGCTGATAGCATACTCATCACCTCACAAACTTGAGTTTTGTGCTGAGAACTTTAAAAATCTATTCTTTTTAGCAATTTTGTTGTTACTGTGGTCACTCTCCCCTATAATTCACTAAAACTTACTTTTCCAATCTAACTGAAACTTTGTACTCTTTGATCAGCATGTTCTTTCTACATCCCTCCACCTCCCCCTAGCATCTGGTAATGACTTTTCCACCCTGTTTCCATTACATTGACTTCTATATATGAAATCATGTAGTGTTTGTCTTTCTGTTCTGACTCATTTCATTTAGCATCATGTCCTCCAATTCTGTCTGTGTTGTTGTGAATGACAGTATATCATTTTCTTTTAAAGCTATATAGTATTCCAAATTGTGTATATATACCACTTTTTTGTGTGGAGTCTAGAGGATTGAACCCAGGGCCTCACACAGTCTAGGCAAGCCTTTTACCACTGAGCTATGTTGTTGTTGTTGTTGTTGTTGTTGTTGTTGTTGTTGTTGTTGTTAGGTGCCCTTGAGTTCAGTCTGACTCGTGGTGACCCTGTGTGAAACACTCTGACATTGTACCATGCCCAGCATTATGTCAGTGCTTCCTTGCTATTCATAAGGTTTTTGATGGCTGATTGTTTTGGGGGGATTGTTTTGGGAGTGGGCTGCCAGGTCCTTCTTCCATTTTTTAGTGCTGGGGATTGAACCAAGGGCCTCAAAGCATGCAGAGTAGCACTCTACCAACTGAGCTATACCCCAGCCCACCACTGAGCTATATGCCCAGCCTAACTACATTTTATATATCCATTTACCGGTTGCTCAGCACCTAGGTTGTTTCCTTTTTTAGCTATTATGAATAGTGCTGTAGTGAACATGAGAGTGTAGATATCTCTTTGACATAATCATTTCAATTCCTTTGCATATGTACTTATAAGTGGGGTAGCTGGATCATATTGGATTTTATTCATGACTAAGTCCAACATAATCTGATTTTCATTAGTATAGCAATCTGTACTGTAAAGATATATTTTCCTTTTAAAATATTTCTGATGTTAAGAGTATTTTCCCACTTAAATCAATCTGAGAAGATGAGGAAATTTGACTGGTCACAGGTTTTCTGCCCTTAGCTAACAAAGGCTTTCTGTATGCTATTCTTTCTTTTATATTCAGGGCAAGTTTTATTTTTTAAATCACCTTAATTCAAGGACATGACCTTAAAAATCATTGCTTATAACATGAAAAATGAGAAAATAAGACCTTGATAAGTCTTGAGACTCAAAAAAAATGTGGTAAACAGATATTTTCATTGACTATGATTGTGAGCTTTCATTTGGAAAACAGTAATATAGGAAGAGGAGGGCACTCAGCATGGGTTTTAATTAACTTCCACAAAACCATTGCTATATTTTAATATTCTAATGTCAACATAAGCTTTTCTTAGCAATTTATAACAATTTTTGTTAATAATTCATTAAATATTAAATAAGAGTGCTTTAACATGCAAATTTCTATCCAACACTAAACAAGTGTCTTCCCTCTGAAATGGGTGAAGTATTTTTCCAGAGATTCTATCTTTTCTATTTTAGCCATTTCAAAGAGTTTTATTTGACACATAATAATTGTACCTATTTACAGACCACAGGGTAACATTTCAGTACTTGTGTAATGATCAGGTCAAGGTAATTGGCATCTTCATAATGGCAAACATTTATCAGTTCTTTGTATTAAGGAATATACAAAATATACTCTTCCATCTACTTTGAAATACATAACTAATTGTTGTGAAAAGTAGGGGCTTTTTGTTTGTTTGTTTTTTGCAGTAACGGAAGGTTGATCCCAGGGCAAGATCTCTATCAATGAGCTGTACCTGCGAACTCTTTTGTATTTTTCAAACTTGCCCATTCTTAAATCAGTGTAAGCTTTTACTTTCTTCCCATTGAGAAGAAGTTAGAAGTTGGTGAGCTTTTATAGTATTATTCAGGTTTGACTTACACTATGGTACTTTCTGATAAATATTATTCAATTAGTATTTCACCTTACACTAATAAAATTTATTTTGTAGTCTTTATGAAAGAAAATCTTATATTAATGTGCATCATACAATAAAATAAATATATAATTCTCTTAACATTTTGCATTTTTCAACAATCTTAATTTTTCTTTTTAGAAATCATACTTTTTAGACTTTTTACTCTTCATCCTCTGCTATACATATGCCACACTGTGGTCTCAAGTGTGTGACCAAGAATGTGCTTAAAACATGAAAGTATGTTGTAATTCACTTTTACTCTGTATTCTCTGATAACTTTTCATATATGTCACATTGCCTTAAATTTGGCTTAATTTAGAATTTTAAAAACTTAGCTGAGCATGGTGGTGCATCCCTTATAATCCCAGCACTCGGGAACCTGAAACAAGAGAATCATGAGTTCAAGGGCAGCCTGGGCTACATAGGGAAGCCCTGTTTAAAAGAAAGAAAAAATTGTAAAACTGTTAAGTATGCCAGTAAAGTTTACCTTCATGTCATATAGGAATAATATACATGACAAGAACCCCCAAGGCAAATAAATAGTTCAGCTAACAAGGGAGATGTATTCTGCTGACATGCTATTTTATAGTGGTGGATAACAGACTGAGTTCAAATCTCAGCTTTTACTTACTACTTGACTGACCTTAGGCAATTAATCTCTCTATGTCTCAGCTTTCCTACCTACAAAATAGGAATAATGATATTATCTACTTCAGGATTCTTATCAGGATCAACTTCATATGAATGGGATGTAATACCTTTAAGTATTCATTAAATATATTTAATTTCTCTTTAAACCTAACAATCAGAGTTAGAACTATAGGAGTCATAGGGTGTGTTCTAGAACACAAGTGGATACCCTTGGAGACATGTTTTGCTGGAATGAACCAGCCAGTAATTGTCCTTCATTTAATTCAAAGTAATATGCTGTTCTAAAAGCAGACATCTGATTTGTTAGAACTAGAAGCCTCTAGCAGAAATCAGTGGCGAGAATATATAAAGAACTCAAAAACCTCAATAGGATATCCAATTTAAAACTTGGCAAATTATATTATCAGGCCCTTCACAGAAGAAGAAATTCACACACTGGATTGTTTTTGTTTTTGTTTTTGTTTTTACATACTAGAGATCTAATTCAGCCCCATGCATTCTAGGCAAGCACTCTATCACTGAGCTACACTTGCAGCTCCCAAAAGAAAAAATTCACATGGCCAAAAACTTTATGAAAAAATGTTCCACGTCACCAACAGTCAAGGAAGTACAAATCAAAACCACAGTGAAATACCATCTGATCCCCATTAGAATAACTGTTACCAAAAAGATAAAAAAACATAGTGGTGAATGTGTGGCGAAAAGGGGACTCTAATATACTGTTGGTGGAAGTGTAAGTTAGAACAGTCATTATGGAGAACTAAGAGTAAAATTGGCAATGCATCTATATGATCCAGCTGTCTCACTTCTTGATATATATCAAAAGGAAGTGAAATCACTATATCAAAGAGATAGCTGCATGCTTATGTTTATTGCTGTGCTGCTCACAATACCTAAGCTATGGAATCATCCTAAATGCCCATCAGTGGACTAATGGAAAAAGAAAATGTGGTGCACACACACACAGTAGAATATTATTCTGCTGTAAAAAAGAGTTATATCATTTGCAGCAAAATGGATGGAACTGAAAGACATCATTTTAAGTGAGTTAAATTAGACACAGAGAGACAAATACCACATATTCTCTCAAGTGAAAGTTAGAAACCATCAATCTGAATGGTACAATAGCGATTACTTGAATTTAGGAAGGGCTTTGCGAGCCAGGGAAGAGAGGGAGTTTGGATAGCAGCTACCAGGGCATAATTAGATAGAAATATTCTGGTGTTCTGCAGCACAGTGGGGTAACTGTAGCTCACAATAGCCTATTATATATTTTTGAATAACTAGAAGACAGACACTCAAGGGCTCCAAACATAACATAATGATAATATGATGGAGACGTTAATTACAGTGATTTGATCATTTCACATTATACATGTATTGAAATACCACACTGCACCTCATACATATGTACAATTATTACCTACTAATCACATATTGAAAACATGCTTAAGGAGATGGAGATGCCAACTATTCCAGTTTGATTATTACATACATTTTATACATATATCAGATTATCACACTGTATCCCCAAAATATGTACAATTAAAGTAATTTCTTTAAATGAAGCCTGTAGCAGAGATGCCTCCTAAGAAAACGGCATACCTTTTGTTCAAAATTTAAAATGTCTTAAATAATTTGTTCAATGAATTTTCATTATTGTAGAAAAGAGATTAGATGAGAAAAGATCGACAGCTATTTAGAGATATTCATTTGTGAGTAAACCCTGCTCAATAACGTCATTTCCTTAGCACCCTCCAGTATGCTGTAGTCTCCCCACATATATTCTTCAGCTAGCAGAAATGTGTTATTTGAGTAGAGTTTTATTTTAACATTTTAACAGTTACCTTTATGGCACATATTGCACATTTCCTTACTATCCTATATTCTTTACAATTTAGAGGTATCATGAACATTATTTATTATAGTCCATTATAATCTAGCGGTGTCCTTCAGGCCTGTTGAGGTTTTTACACCTATTTGCTCTTATGCTAAATGACCCTGTATTATGCTTTTGTCATTTCTTGTGCCTACATTTTATATGTCTTCCTCCTTTCCTTCTGTCAGGCTGTTTTTTTGCATCTGGCAGGATATTCTTTCTGGCAGCACATTCTACTGACCTCCTTTCCCTCTTATTTATTAGTTATGACCTGCAGAGGGCCACAAAGCAAGATACTAAACTTACTAAAAATTGCCTATAATATTAACATTACTAAGTTCTTAGTGGTTATATTAGTCAGTGGGCATTACATTTACCTTGGGTGACAAAAAGCCTTTTTTAGAAAGAGAAGATAGGTGTAATTCCTGGGTTTTGGCTGTGTGCAAAAAGACCTCTGGGTGAGATATTACTGTAATTGTAATAGAAATAAAGGCCAATAGTGCTTAAGCTGTTATTTTGACACACTGTTAGGAAATCATATTTATTCACTAATGCAGGTCTTGTTTAAGCAACCCTGCCTTACCCCAGTTAATGTTTCTTTTTGGACATAGAAAAGTTACCTTTTTTAAAATCTGTAAATCCACTTAAATTACCTTCCCTTCAGCTAATAGGGTTTAAGTCACTGAGATCATTAGATATTTGAAATTGTTTGTTGTGTTTTGCAAAGCTAAAGAAGTCATACTTTTCATAGTCTATCTTTCAAGACGTATCTTATATATTTATTTTCTACTTTTATCCTAAGTGAATTTAATATGGGATTTATTTTTAAAAATCATTTGTAAATGAGCAAAACATCATTTCTGCAGCCTTTGCATTTGATTTTCAAGTTCTTGTTTATACTTCTTATTCATGTGCTAAGCACTTTGAAATCATTTTCCATTCATAGTAATCGGGCAATAGCAGCTGTTTTATTCTGGGATTTGATGTTACAGGAAGTTATTTATTTGTGATATGATTATAGTTTTGTGAATATATTATATTCAATAATGAATAATCTAGAATTTTATGTAGGTACTGGTTTATATACTCTTTCTTGGTTTTACAACTCTATTAAGAAAATGTTATATAACTTTCATACAAATGACTTTAGACAATGATTTAAGACATTTTTTGTGCTTTTTTCTTTTTAATTGCTGTTTGAAAATGTGATGTTTTAAATTAGTTTTATTAGTATTGTCATGAAGCACAGATTTTATTTTGCAAGTAAGCTGATTTTTCCTTCTGATCTTAGGTTGACATTCTAGTGTTTTTTTCCTTAAATTTTGCTATGAAACTATAAGTTGACACTGAAGTTTTACATGCTTGGATTTAAAAAACAAATTGTATGCAATATGTCATCAAACTCAGTTCCTCATTTGGTACCATAATGAAAATGTTTTTTCTGACCTTTCTCTTTTGTGGGCATGGTCATATATTCTTAGTTCTGCCCTATTACATAAATTATTTTTGGCTTCCATGCATATATGAAAGGTAAGTTATGAGCCACTTCAATCTTTGTTTACATAAATTATATTTTCTTAGGTTACACAACAAAATACATTTTATTGGCTAGCCTGTAAATGAAGATCCTTTAAGGCAAAAACAATTTTGCCAACTTGTATAGTGTGAATGATTGCTGTATGTGGTTAACCTTCCAAGCTTGAGGAATAGAAGTACTATTTTCAGCAGCATTTACTTAGGTTTTATATTCACATATGTAATGCCATCAGTTTGGGGTTTAAAAGTCTGTCATCATTGAAAGAATCATGACAATGAGTAGAGAGTTAGCTTTGTAAAACTTTAGAAGAGGTCTTGCAGATAAATTAGTAACACTATCCTTTCTATGAGGACGCTGAGTTCAGAAAGAGAAACTTCACTTGGCCATGTAGACACAGAGAACAGAAGGAAAATCAGACCCACATAATCATCCTATACTACAGAACAGACTTGTCACTTTTATATGTGTTTATCTATATACTTCTTAGTAGAAATCTTATGTTTCAAAACAATAACTGTAAGAGAGATCATTGTTCCCAGACCAAGTTTTGGCGAACTGAGTGTGCTATGTCTAGCTTTGTGTTGAGTGATTTCTGCCTTCTAAATTTCAGGTGCTTTCTTTTTCAGTGATACTGATGTGCCTAGCACTCCATGCATCAAAGGTTTTTAAGGATTTTGCTTACATTCTAGGACTTAAAGCTTATTTTGAACTAAGGTTCCTTTAATGCCAATACAAATCTCAATGTATTGCCATTGCATGAATTATGATAGAGAATGCATTGTGTTATTTTTCAGTCCACTAAGCCTTTAAGCAGTTGCTAAATGAAATAGAGGATGGGTGCTTAGCTTAGTTGGTAGAGTTCCATTCTGCACTCTTTGAGATCCTGAGTTCAATCTCCTGCACCACAAAAACAGGAGAAGGACTTGGCAACCCACTCCCAAAACAATCCTGAAAACAGTCAGCCATTGGAAACCCTATGAGGGTCACTATGAGTTGGACCCCACTGGATGGCCACCTAACAACAAATGAAGAGTTAGGATTTAAATTTTATTTCAGTCACTTACAATTTTACATGATACCTATGGGAAATGTTTCTGCCTCTGGTGCATATTCCACAATTTTGGTAATAGTTGACAATTGATGCAAATTAAGTATTATATTTTTAGGAAAGCATTTTCCCTGTCTGATTTGTGGTAGTTGTTCACTTTATTTAAGTTAATTATTTGCCAAAAAATTAAAGTAATAGAATGCAAAGAAGTATTTCACATAGAAAGTTTAATACTAGTAGAAATATAAAAATATGTTCTACAGGTGTGGTCTTAAATTTGCCTTATGTCTTTAAGGTCTTAAAACTTTTTGTTCATGTATTCCTTGAAAACTTCTAAGTTGACATATAAAGTCTATCCTTAGAAGGCTCAAATAATTTCAAAAAATAAAATTTCTAGCATTGTATTTATAGTACTAAAACTATAATGTCACTTTTAAATATATTCAGTGTAGTCTCAGTAGCAAGGATACTTGATACTATCACCCATTTACAAAATGAAGGGAAATAGAATTTTAAGAAATTAATAGGTAAGTGTGTAAGTATTAAAATTTTCTTTTAGATTGATATTATTTGCAAAATTAATTGAAATGTCATAAATATGATTTTGATAAATTATTAAACAAAAAATAATTTTTTTGAAATGCATCACTTAATGAAATATGAAAGGATGTAGAGTTGAATATCTACACAATGATTTCCTTATAGTTATTGTACCATGTGAAAAGTCCTTGTGTATCATTATGCACTTCCCAGTTTGGACACCGCTGACTTAAATGACTGACTGCTCCTTCTGCAGATTATAACAATCGCATAATGTCATTTAGTGACTGAGGCTAGGCACTCTGGAGGCAGGCCACCTGACCTTGAATTCCAACTCTTGAGTCCCAGCTCCTCCTCTTGCTAGTTACATGACTTTGTGAAATCTGTTTCACTCTACCATCTGTTTTCTCATCTGCAAAATGATAATTGCTGGGGCACAACTGAAATGAAATAATTATAACCTGATGAGAATAGGGGAGAATAGTGATATATGCATGTTATCTGTACAGTCAATTCTAGTTATTTTAAAGTGCTTTTGAGTATTTTATAAATACATATCACGTTTTCTATGACTACTTCTTAGGCAGATTTAATGTGAGGATGATTTCTTGGTACTTTCATTGTCTCTATCATGGTAGATCAGTTTCCTGCATTTCGTATATGAAATTGGTTAGATTTTCCTCGCTCTTGTTTGTGCAGATACATTGGTGTGTGTGTGTGTGTGTGTGTGTGTGTGTGTGTGCACGCACGCGCACACGCGCGTGTATCTGTTCAAGCATATGAATACTTCATGTTTGCCTGCCATAGAAGAAAATTATAATTAGCCACAAACATTTACTGAACACACACTATAAGTTAAAGTTTCATTTGGCAGACAAAGAAGATAAAAATGGTTTCTAAACCTTGCCTCTGCAAGTGATTTATGAAGTATGAAGAGTAATCCAATTTTGAAAATAATCCAAATTTTCTGATTTGAATATCTGATTTAAAGAAAACCAAAATGGATTCAGAGAAACCTATACAAGAAGATGACCTAGGTAATAGGAAAAGCAGAAAGTACAGAGGCAAAATGTAGTTGTTCATACATTAAATTGGGTAGATCAATGAATAATGTAGTATCTAAGTAGAATCAAGAACCAGACATTAGAATTCAAGGTATGAATGTCTTTGACTTTCTAAGATCACTATAAAATTCATTATGTACAAGATATTAATTTGACTTTACTAATAGAAATTTTTGCTAGAATTACCTGAACTAAACTTTCATTGTCAGGAAACAAAGGGGTATCCTTACCTTAATGCAATTCTTTGAAATATATATTGTGCTTAACAGAACCAGTAATTTAGCCAGTAAATTTTCAAAACATACTCTCCTATTTATATTCATGTTCATCTGTTCATCTGCTTTTTCCCTAGTAAATATTAATTGAATAGGGAAGAACTAGAAAATTAAAAACTTTGACATGAACATGGATATTTTGTGAAACTGGGGGATGAGAGACAGGACAGTTGTTCTTGCATATTTTATCAGGAATTTCTGACCTTTGTAATTTCATATCCTATTTAATTCCATAATTGTCTAGGGAGTTTAAGCTCCATCCACATCAGCATTAAACTTCATTAGAAAAATTTAAGCTAATTAAGAATAATTTTATTGTGAAGTCTATTATACCTTTTGAAATAATTAGTACCATACATACTATAAAATCCCAGAACCAGTGGAGATCATTGTTAAATTCATGTAAAAACAGTTCTTAATTAAGATGGGCCTTTTATTAGGCCATAAATAATTAGGAACCATTCCATAATACCACTTTCTCTGGTAGATCAGGAGAGGAACTGTAAAATTTGATTTTAGATAACATTATTATTGAGTCCCTCAACTTATTCATAGGTATTTTAGAGTAGTGGTATATGTAATGAATTTTGACACTTAAGATCCTACTCTGTTGTCGGTTTCTATGATAAAATCTGAACTATCTTTCCATGGGTTTTTTCAAAACTTATCTTCTTCTGAAATAAACTTTTAGAGAATAAATGGTTATATCTTTCCACTAGCATAGTAGGGAGATAGGATTTCTTATATTTTTCTGTGATATGTCCTCCTGCTGGTATTTTGTCCTACAATAAGCAAAGCCTTTCTATCAGTGCATTGGACTTTTATACAACCTTTACCTTTGTGAGTTGGACCCAATTTGATGGCACCTAACAACAACAACTTATCACGGAAGTATATATAGATGAATTCTTCTGTCTGAGGATAGGAAATATGTTCTCTTTAGTTAATAAATACTCAACTTTTGGTCTTTCTTATCACAGTTATGTTGTTGTTGTTAGGTGTTGTAGAGTTTGGTCTAACTCATAGTGACCCTATGTACAGGAGAACAAAACACTCCCCAACACTGTGCCATGCCTGACACTACATCAGTGTTTCTCTGCTATTCATAGAGTTTTTGATGGCTGGTTATTTCAGGAATGGGCTGCCAGGTCCTTCTCCCAAGCCTACAGCACCCAATATTCCCAGGGGGTTTACCATCCAAGTAGTAACCAGGCCCAGTCTTGTTTAGCTTCTGAGATCTGATGAGATCAGGCACCGAGATGGTATGGCTATACACAACACAGTTATATGGTTCTATTGTTCTTTTTTCCACCTTCAGGAATTTTCTAAGGGCAACTCAGGCTCTTTTTGTGGCTAAATCATTTCTTAAGCTTTTGTACTCTGTTTTACAAAGTTAACATTAATTGCTAATTTTACTTGGGTCTCAGTGTGATTTCTTTTGGCTATTAGTTAATACATATTTTAGCTATTTAATCAATATATATGATATAACTTAGGGACCTTATATGTCCCATATCACTATATTATAAACTTATTGAAGGGAGGAGCCATGACTTGCTCAGCTCACTATTACCCATGACATCAGTTTAGTGCCTTGCATATGAGTAAAGTGGATTGTGATAAGCAGAAAGTCTAAATATTACTTTATATTTTTACAGATTTGGTTCATTTGACTTGCAAATCTTCTAAAACAGCAAGAGAAGATTTAGAACCAGTTGTACAGAAATTGTTTACTCCATATACAGAAATGGAGATAGGTAAGAAAACAATAAGTGATTCACGATGGAAAGGTAATATAGCTGTCATACTTCTCTTATGCATCTCATGAAGGTTTCTGCAATCCAAACTGAAATACGATATATTCAGCAACAACTCTCACATTTTACTACAATGATTGAACATAGTGTCCACATAAACATGAGGAAAAATGTTCACTCTGCAATGTTAAAAGAAAAAATATCACACACACACAAACATATAATTAAGTGCCAAATTATTCACTTATATGCATGCATACATGCACAGAAAAAAGACTTATTGGGAATGTCCTTAATTAATTTTGGTAGGATTATGGACAATTTCCTGAGAATTTTTATTTTAGAGGGTTTTTTTTGTAAAAATTATATGTTGCCTTATTTTAAAAATTACTTTCCTTTAAGAAAATGTTGATTCAGCTGACTGCAGTGGTGCACAGCAAATTGGGAGGCAGAGGCAGGAGGATTGGAAGTTTGAGGTCAGAGGCAGCCTGCATAACTTAGTGAGACCCTGTCTTAAGATGAAAAATTTTTTAAAAGTTTGAGAGTGCAGCTCAGTGGTAGAGCACTTACAAAGTATGCACAAGGCCCTGGATTCAACACCTCAGTACTGCAAAAGAAAAAAATTGATTCAACTGATAGAAGATAAAAGATTAATTGACAAATGTAGGAACCTCACCTAATTATTATTGTCTTTTGATGCTTTGTTGTTGTTAGGTACCATCGAGTTGTATTAAACAAAGCATGTTCATTATGTGATAAATACTTTACTTTCAGAAGTATACCTGCTTCATACTCATGGGGGGAAAATAGTTTTCCACCATGAATTTTGAAACTTTTCCACATAATGGGGGTACTTATTGTAGCTGCGAATGCAGCAAATATAGCATATTTTATATGTAAGTGATCAGACAATAGATAGATGGATCTTATTCATCTATGGAAAGTGGAGATGATTTTCCTTAGAATATTTGCATGTCCACTTGAATCTTATTCACTTTCTTCGATTCGTACATTGTCATTTTCTTTGAATGTTACATTTGTTCAGACAACCATTTTTTTACTCCTGACTATTCTGTTTTCTTTTAGCTTTTCTCCTGTGTGTGTTGTTTATTCTCTTAATTCAGAGATGGTGCAGAGAGGGACATTTATATTTTATATATAAAGACAAACGTGCTCCATTTTCAAGAAATAATATAAATATAACCAGTTCCTTTTCTAACTCCCCAAATAAAATTCTCCAGTCTGGAAACTAATTTTACTTTAGTTTAGAATTTAATTTGTCTTTCTATATTTTCTTCACATGAAAGTTTTTATGTAAATATTTGGATTATTGTTAAAAATTTTGTTGCAGCCATGCATCGTGGTACACACCTGTAATCCCAGCAACTGGGGGGCTGAGGCAGGTGATTTGCAAATTCAAGGCCAAAGGCAGACTGTGTAAGTTAGTGAGACCTTGTCTCAATGGGAAAAATTAAAGATGGGCTCAAGTTGAAGTCCAGTGGTAGATAATTTGCAAAGTATGTGTGAGGCCCTGGGTTCATCTTCTAAGTACTGTTTAAAAAAATAAGAAGAGAGAGGGAGAGGGAGAGAAAGAGAGAAGAAGGAAAAGTGAGAGGAAGGAAGGAAGGAAGGGAGGGAGGGAGGGAGGGAGGGAGGGAAGTAGGGAAAGGAAAGGGAAGGGAAGAGAGAGAGAGAGAGAGAAAGAAATTGATTGCAAAGTTATGGTAGATGATAACATTCCTAAACCTAATATTGAGGTATAGTTTAATCTTTTGGCTATAATTACATCTACACCTTGCTTATAAAAACCCTAAATTTCTTTGTCGTTTTGAAAATTTAGTTATAATATCTTTTGTAATTTCATTGTGTGATGATCTCCATATATGAAATTTGAATCTTATATCATTATTCTTCACTTTTTAAATGCATTTAATTTTCTGTTTTAAAAAAATCAAGCTAGCAGAAATTACTTGTTCATTGCTTAGCATCCTCCAACCATTTTAGATTTTAAAGATTAATCTTAATGGTTAAAGTGATCCCATTTTAAAATGATGTATTGTTTAGAACCTAGGTGAAATTCTTTAGAAAGAACTATGTGTTCAGGGAGGTCCTCAGGTGCACCGAGGCACTGAAAAGCTGGTTTTCACTGACACATAGGCCTTTTTATCATCAGGATGAGGTAGTGGTCATATTTTAATTAAAATGTCAGAACAAATACTGTTGGAGTTATTGAAAATGAATCACCAGATAAAGTGAGCACTGGGCCATGGCAGGTCAAAGAGGCAAAGTCACCTGGAGAAGAGAACTCAATTCATTTTCCTGCCTAAATAAGGAAGAAGGAACTTTATGAGCAATTTGAACTTTTAATAGATTAAAGCACATTCTTCTCTGTAGCAAAAGTCTAAATTTTCACAGAATGATGGCTTATATTTTGATTACTTTGCAATCATAGAAACCTTATGCTATAGAGCATTCTCAATATTTTGTTGTTAAAACATGTACCAAACAATAACATTATTTGAACTTTTTCTGAGTTCTACATTCTTTATGGGCTGGGATTTAGCTCAATTGGTAGAACGCCACTCTGTGGTCTCTGAGGTCCTGAGTTTGAGTCCCAGCGACGCAAAAATGAGAGAAGGGCGTGGCAATCCACTCCCAAAGCAAACCCAAAACAGTCAGCCATTGAAAACCCTATCAGGGTCACTGTGAGTCTGATATGACTCAATGGTACCTAACGTTAACAAGAACACTCTGTATGACAGTAAGCATCATAAGCCTTTGTGAAAATCAGGTTAGTCACCCTATAAGGAAGCTCATTTCTTGAAAAAGATGTTATCTTCTCAAGTACAATACTTATTTGACAATGTGTCATAGAAATTCTGGTAATATTCTGAAGATATTTGCTATCTTTCTTGCCTTTCACTTTACATATATCAGCCAGAGATCATGAGATATACTCTGAGTCAACAAAAAATTACATTAATGCTTCCAAGAGCCCTACCTGCTAATTCTGTTGTTGTTGTTGTTGTTGTTATTATTATTATTATTATTATTATTGGTATATGTTCAGTCCAGATTTATTCAGGGTTATTCTGTCGATGGACTAAAACAAATTTTCTAAAATAATTTACTCTGCACATATACATTCCATGCAATTGTAGATCATGTCTTGCTTTTATTTGGTTTGTCATGGTTCCTTTTCTTCTGCATGCCTTATTAGTAGTTCTTATTACTGCATGCCATCAAGTCAGATCCGACTCATAGTGACCCTATGTACAAGAGAAGGAAACACAACCTGACACTGTACCATGCACGTGATCTTTTTATGTTTGAGCCCAATGTTGCAGTCACTGTATTTCTTCTCACTTTGCGTCATGCTGTATCAGCAACTGGAGGTTCTAGGGGCTTTACTCCATTCAAATTATTAAGGTCCATTCTACATTGAGGAGAAACCACTTCTCCAGTTGTTTCTTGAATGCCTTCCAGGCGCGGCGGGGGGGGCTCATTTTCTGGCACTATATTTGACAGTCCTTCTCTGCTATTCATAGGGGTTTTAGTGGCTAATTGTTTGGGGAGTGGGCTGCTGGGTCCTTCCTGGTTTTAGTTTGGAAGCTGAGTTGAAACCTGTACACTATGAGTGCCCCTGCTTGTATCTGAAATACTAGTAGCATAGCTTTTCAACATCACAGCAATGTGCAAGCCCCCACAGAATGACAAGCTGACAGGCTTGTGGGGCATTCAGTAGTTAGTTGAGTTTAATTTGCCCAGGATGTTATTCTAAATTACCTATTACTTGTTTAGTCCTTTAGACCATCTAACTGAATGAAATGAGGAACGGTATTGTAGAAATAAAGTTCAACTTCTGACATCTTGTTATGCATACCTAGCCAATGCTCAGCAACTTCAATATATTTTTGACAGTTGTGTACTTCACAACTGCATGTGATTCTTCCAGCTGTCACTCTGCCTTCCAACTGACTTTAAAGAAAAATGAAGCAATTATATGTTTCATTGAAGGTTTTAAGTTCAAAGCTTGATAGCTCCCTTGTATCCAGAACATTTATCTTCAGCCTATGTCAACTTTGACCTTCCACATAGTGTCTTCTCAAAGCTTCAACCTCTGTGAAATCTCTTTCCTATAATGTTTGATTATTCAATTCATTTCCCCAAAATTTTATTGAATGAAAACACTTTTATTGAATGCTTACACAAGGACTAGGCAGTATTAAAGACCTTCTAAACCCTTGCTCACTTCCCTGAAATTCTTCCTAAGTCTGATGTCACAAATCATAGATGGTATCATTAAGTAAATTCTCATATAATTTAATGAAGCAAACTCACCAGTCAGTTTCCTAAGAGCCATATAGTTTTAGCGTGGAATACTAGTTCCTTATTTCATTTATTGTAATAATAAATAGGTTTTGCCACCTAATGTGTGCCTACATGAAGTTAGTGGTACCTTAGACTCATAAATCTCAGCATAAGAAAGGACTCCTTGAAAGATCCCTTTTTCCGCTCAAAGTTTCCTCATCTTATCACACTAATAATTATGGATTATTCAAGATGAACTAGGAAAATAACATATTTGGTATTTCTGCAGTGGAGATATTTTAAATTGAATATAATAAAATCTTATTTATCTGGAGTTGAGAATAGGCCATTCTCGTTAATTGAATACTATAATTAGCTGAAAAATCCTCTGCATTGATTGCCAATTTAACAATAACGGTAGCTAGACAATTGTACCTTTAACATTTTCTTTATTACTCACAGTGTACCTCATAGACTTAAGTAATCTTCATAAACATCCATTATCGTTATATAGAATTGGAATTTTTGTTCAGATTTTGACTAGAGAAAACCCTATAGTCAATAAATATATTAATAGCAATGTTTTATGTCTTCAATGAAATAAAATTTAATTATAATATTTTTAAAGAAGAGAGGCAGAGAAGTGATCATCAAAATAGTAAGACATAGGTTTTAGGAATTTAGGTTAACAAGGTTAGACCATTGTATAAGCCCATCATACTTTGATTAAATTGGAAAACAAGGATAAAATCAATTCAGAAACTATTTATTGAGCATCTGTTGTGTGCCAGTCCCTGTATTAGGGAACAAGCAGAACAACAACAACAAAAAAAAGGTAGGAGAGTAGGGACTATCTATGTGTTCCCTACCTCCTATGTCCGTGTCTAGCAAGCATAATAGACACTAGCTAGTAAACTAGAGAATGTTTCCTCAAAATGACATTCAGTCTCATGACCATATTTGTGTTTGTTTCTTGGCTCCCAATAATTTTGTGATCCAATATGGCAAAGCATCAGAATGTGAGTTACAACATCACAGTTTTAATCTTGTATACATTATTTTTAATAATAGCTCTATAGAGTCATTCATATGCCACATAATTTATCCATTTAAAGTAACAACTTCAGTTTATAAAAATACAGTCATAGCATTGTCCTAACATCTTTGCAGTCAAATTTAGAACATTTCCATCACCCCCAGATGAAAAATGATGCCTATTTCCATCACCCCACAAAGGGAATCTTATACCACTCAATGGTTATCTTCCCTTTATCCCTAATTCTCCCCAACCCTTGGTAACCAAAAATTCCTGTCTCTGTATGTCTGCTTATTCTGGACATCTCACATGTCCATGTTATTAACTTTACTGTATAATTTATCAAGTCGGTTGACCATTTGAAACACAAAAAGTTAACTATGTTATCTTTTCACTTTACAGTAATAATTTAAGGATGGAGGTGATTATAGGAACTTTGATGCCAATGAGATGTAGTAGAAATCTGAGGGAACATGATTAAAGCTAAAGCAAATAAATTGTCTAATCAAAATTTCTGAAACCTAACTTAAGTTGAAAAGCTATCATTGCTTACAGTATCATGTTAGACTTTGTGGATACACATTTACTAATTGTTGATATGCAAAGCTCTGATTTACTACAGTGTCTATTCATGGTTTTATTGGTAATTGGCTACATAGTGTAGTAATCGACAGATATGCTTTAGAATATAAATAAAATTATTTCTACATTTAGAAAATGAAGAAGTTGAAAAGCCAAGGATTCTGTGGGCTCTATACTTCAATATGAGAGATTCTTCAGACATCAGCAGGAACTGTTACAATGATTTACCATCCAACGTTTATGTCTGCTCTGGGCCAGACTGT
>VMDO01010876.1:0-51186 GCA_007922755.1 Pedetes capensis
GGATTACTAATTTATTCTTACAGCTCAGAGGCAGAGTTTAAATTTATATGCAAATGTCACAACTTCTAAAGGTCTGAATCCATCTAGTTTGTTTAGGTATGCATACAATCCCCCAGAATAGAAATGACTTTTTCCAGTTATCTTTACTATAATAACTGAACAGGAATATTTGAATACTTATAAATTTGTAACATCTACTTTATAATTCCATACCTGTTTAATACAAGAAAGCCTTACAATATGTATTATCATTCATTTTAAAGTTGATGTCATAAATATCAAGATTAAGCCAAATAAATATCTCTTTGAATTTATTTTCAAGCACTAATAAAATTAAAGTGACAAAATATGCATAAGATAATGGGCAAAGGAAAGGACTATTTCCGCACAATCCCTAGTAGGAAAAATAATTACATACAAGATGATTCATCTTTATTTTGAAATAGCTCCATAAATAATTGTGCACCCTATGTTAACCTATTTTTTAATAACCACTATTTATAGAAATATATTCTTCATATGGTGCTTAATAGCTTTTTTAGTTCTTTAGAAAGATTGAGAGTAGTTTAATGCCTTCCCTTTTCTAACCTTACTATGATCACACACTGTTATTAAATCATCCTTAATGGATCTGTTTTTCAGGCTAAGTGAATCCAGATCCTTTCTCCATAATAAATTTTTTTTTCCTGCAGGTCAAACTGCCTCAACCACTGGGCCATGGAACCACCCCAGGGCAGAGACTAAGTCTTATTTATCATTTCACTGTCTCTCATAACTCACCATCCTCACAGTTTCTAGTAGACACTCAAGAAATGTTTATAGAGTAAAAAAAATTTCCAAATCAAAATTATTATGTCTCTTAGCCCCAATCATGGATTAGGAAAGGTATTTGAAGTAAACATGATCTACCAAGGCCTTTGCAACTGACAGATTTCAGACATGGTTGGGGCATGTTTATAAAAAAGTCATCAATGGAATAACAGGAATATGAAGAGTAACATACAGCTTGCAATGTAATCATGTGAAGGGACTTCAGAAAGAGAGTCTGCAATATTCAATGGGCTAGAAGTATAACATAGGCAATAGTTTTGCAAGAAACACACTTCATGTAACATTCCTAGACATCTAAATTCAAGGGGAATTATTTGGATATAGATATGAATGTGGCATAGACCATTTAGCTGACCAATTGTTCTCACAGCATGCATTGTACAATCCATGAAATACCACCTGTATTTTGTACTTTAATTTTTCATGTTTGCTTCCTATTCTGAGCTTTGCATTAATCAGTTAACTTATCTATCCTAGGCCATTGTACACATATTGACTTTTCTAGATTCATACTTATTTTAATTAGTTTATATAGTGAGCTTCTTTATTATTTTACTTTTTCAATGATTTATTGAATGAAAAAGCATGGGAACTGATTTAGATGTGAAGAGACTGAGAAGATATGGAATAAGTTCTGTAGAATTTGAAAAGTGTTTCTAGATAATCTTATAAGGCAGTTTTGCAGCTTTGGGTTGAGACCCCATGGAAGATCAAATGCCATGAATCTGAAAATGCCTAGCTCTTATGCTGTGTGATTTTACTCTCAGTGCTCAGAATTCCAAGTGTAGAACTCAAAAGGCAGATGGTCTTGCATATCCAACTGAGTTGTTGTTTTTAGGTGCTGTTGGGTCCGTGTCTGACTCATAGCAACCCTACGTACAACAGGTGAAACACTATTGTCATTCTCTGCTATTCATAGGATTTTCAATGATGGATTGTTTTTTGGGAGTGGGATGCCAGATCCTTCTCCCAAGTCTACAGCACCTGGTGTTCCCGGGTGGTCTTCCATCCAGGTACTAACTAGGCCTACCCTGCTTAGCTTCTGAGATCTGATAGGATCAGACACCACAGTGCTATAGCTGCAGACCTATGAGTTGTAGGAGTTGTGAATGTCAGCAAGAAAGCAGCTAGATCATTGTGCCATTGGCTCAAGGCTTTGTAAAAGTGAAAATAAAGTCATAGAGTAGTGTACTTACTGAATGAAAAGAAACATCTGTGTCTATGAAATATAAGGATCAGGAGTAAGAGAGTAGAAAAAGGAGAGATAAAATTCAGAGATAAAATAAATGAATACTTCAGAATTACTCCTTGGAATTAAAGTAATTCCTGGGGAGGAAGCAATAAACAGATGTGATCATGAAAGTGTATGGTATCCTAATTTAGATTTTTGCTAATATAAATTAAGTGGGCAAAGAAATCAGAGGTTAGAATAAGCTCTTTCTGCACAGATGTTAAAGAACTCTATCATAGTGGGAGATTTTATTACGGAATATGAGGTTCTTTCTTTTGTTCGTTCTTTCACTAGGAAACTATGTTTCAACAAAAACCTTGTTATTGTTAGGTGGGGTTGAGTTGAGTCAGACTCATAGCAATCCTATGTACAACAGATGAAACACTGCACAGCACTATTGTCAGTGCTTCTCTGCTATTCATAAGGTTTTGGATGGCTGATTGTTTTTTTGGGATTGGGCTGCCAGGTCCTTCTCCCAAACCTACAGCACTTGTTATTCCCAAGTGTTCTCCCATCCAGGCCCAACCTTTCTTAGTTTCTGAAATCTGATGAGATTGGATGGCAGGGTGCTATGGCTGCAGGCAGGAGAACCTAGGTGTGGGAAACAGGGGAAGTAAGAATGGAGAAAGCTATAGGGATAAGAAGAAATGTGGTGGCTGTAGTTATTTATAGACTTAGTTATTTATAGAATTACCTGAATTGCTTATATGGCTTCATACTGGATGCTATGAAGGTACTGAAAAGAGTTACTTGAATGGGTGGACATGCATTCCCCTAAGGATTATACCCAGTTCACTATGTTCAGTCATGATGATATAAGTAATACATGTTGTTTTTAGGTGCCACCAAGTCATATCTGACTCATAGCAAACTTAAGTACAGCAGAACAAAACACTACCCAACATTGTACCATGCACACTATCTTTAAGTGTTTGAACCCACAATTGTAACCCCTATTTTTCTTCTCATTTTGAGTCATGCTACCTAGAAAAAGGAGATCCCAGGGGCTTTATTCCATTCCTTTCATTAATATCAATTCCACTTTGAGGAGATAACTCTTCCCTAGCCTTCTTTTGAGCACCTTTCAACCTGGTGGTCTCATTTTCCTGCACTGTGTCTGACAATGTTTCTATGCTATTCATAGAGTTTTCAATGGCTAATCATTTTGGGAGTTGTTGTTATTATTAGGTACCATCAAGTCAAGTCTGACTCACAGAGACACTATGTACAGTGGAATGAAACACTCCCCAATTCTGTGCCAGGCATAGGATCTTATTTATGTTTAAGCCCATTGTTGCAGACACTATCAATCCATTTGGTGGAGGGTTTTCCTTTTTTGCTGAAGTGCCACTCTCCCAAACATGATGTCTTTCTCCAGGGATTGGTCACTCCTGACTACATGTCCAAAATATGTAAGACCCAGTCTAGCCATCCTTGCTTCCAAGGAGCACTCTCGTTTGGTTGCACTTCTTCTAGGACAGATCTATTGATTCTTTTGGCAGTCCATGTTTTGGAAGTAGGCTAGCCCTAGTCTGTCTTATCCTGGAAGCTTAGCTGAAACCTGCCCACCATGGGTAGCCCTGCTAGTATCTGAGATACTGGTAGCACAGCTTTCAGCATCACAGCACCACACAAACCCTGAGTTTCACAGTTGTAAGCTTGAGCTGGGGGTGCAGCTCAATTATAGAGCATGTGCTTAGCATGGAACCAATCTTGGGTTCAATATTCAGCAGCAAAAAAAAAAAAAAAAAGGAAATAAGAAGGAAGAATGAAATAGAAAGAGAAAGAGAGAAAACAAAAGAAAGAAAGACAGACAGACAGACAGAAAGAAATTCTTAGTTTGATGTTTCCCCAAGACATTAATGTGTGACTATTTTCCTATCTCATTTATTTTTCTTTTCTCATGGCATTCTAAGCTGGGATGATATCACTATATCTAGCCCTGTTTTTGAGCTCTACTTATGCACTGACTCAAATAATTAATACATTAAGCATTGGCCAATTTTATGATGAAGAGTCTTTGATTTCTTTCATCTGCCCTGCAGAATTCTCCACACGACACTCAAAACTAAACCAAAATGCTCTTGCAGAGCCCCATAGTTAGCTCCTTTCCCTAATGGCAGAGCTCACTGAAGTACATCCAGCCACCCTGGGCCCCTACTCCTGCTGTGGCTGTAGGGAGAATGTATTCCACACACACGGAAGTTAAAGGATTTCTAGTCAGCACTGGGAATTCTCCCTGTGGCTAAGCTTTCTACTGTTCCATTTTATTTCTACCATGAATCATTTGAGCTAATACTGCATGTGTTTGACAATCATTAAATTATTATGGCTATATCTCCACTTTAATACTTTGTCTCCTTGATATTGTTGTTTTGGGCCACAGAGTAAGACCACTTTGCTTTTGCTGGGCCATACTAACTGGGGCTGGCAGAATTTCTATGAGTAAAACAAAAATTTGTGTTTTTCTACTTTTTTGTGACTTCCCCAGGTTAGTAACTGGGCAGATTTTAATCAAAATTCCTTTTATAAAATACATTGTCATTTATTAAACAAATAGTAGGTACCAATTCTACACACAACCCTCTGTCACAGACTTCCAGAATAAAGCTCATGCTGCATCAAGGAATTATTCCGAGATTGTGGCCTTTGGATTTTGCCTCGTGGGCTTGCTTACAGTTTTTCAGAGATAGGTAGTTTATAAGTACATAAGCATATCCTGATAACTAGCTTGGCATTATACAGAGACAGGTCTATTTTAGAAAAATAACAGTCTAGAATTTTCCCTTTAAATAATGAGAAAGCTGAAGTGATATCTCTTATTTAATTAAATTTACTCTGGGTTTATTTGTAAGCCAACTCAGGTGTACAGGAGATAAAGTTTTGTTTCACTGCTATGTAGGAACTTTTAGGTTACTTATATAGCTCATAAGCTAGTAATTTGCATCTCTGAGCTCAACTTTTTTCTTTCTCAACCTTTTCAAGAACTAAGAGGAAAAACTGACTAATCATATTATACCCATGAATTTGACAAAAATGAGCTAGGATATTAAATGCCTGGTTTTACCAGGAAATGGCTCATTATATCAAGAAAAGAAAGATCTTAAATGCAATGAAAAATGACAGCCAATAGGGGGCAGCACCAAAATTACAAAAATACTAGAAATATTTCTCAAAAAATTTAAAGAAGACATCATAAAATCTTCAGTAAGAAATTATAAAAACATGTCAAAAATGAGGAAAAAAAGTATCCTCAAATACATAAAAAAACCAAAGTTTCAGCAAAAAGAAAAAACAGAAGATATAAACCAGGTGCCATGGCACATGCCTGCAATCCCAATGATTTGGGAGGCTAAGACAGAAGGATTGGGAGTTCAAGGCCAGAGGCAGCCTGAGCAACTACTGAGACTCTACCTAAAAATAAAAAAGTGGTTGGGGGTGCAGCTGAGTGATAGAGCAATTGTTTATCATTTACATGGACTTGGGTTCAGACCTAATCACAAAACAATTTTTAAAAAAGCAGATATAAAGAACAAAACAGAAATTTTAATGAAAATGCAATAACCAAAGTCAAACTTCAGTGGGTGGTGTCAAGAGAAACGTGGAGTGGATAGAAGAATGGGTGTATCAGAAAAAGTAGCAACTGAAATGACCCAACCTAAACAGCAGAGGAGAAATACACCTGTGAGATGATAAAAGTGCAAGGTCCATGTTGTTGGAATCCTAGAATGCATAGAAACATATGACACATCCTGTACCATAGGACCAATCTGGGCAAACATTTAAAAACTGAAATAATGGAGAATATGCTCTCTAATCACAGTTAATCGAGATTATGTCTTGAGATTATGTGTTATGTATCGAGATTATGTATTTAGCAGAAATACTAAAGGAAAATCTCTATATACTTGAAAGTAAAGAAACAAACAAAAAACTTACAAGTAATCCATGATTCAAAGAGTAAATGTTAAGTGAAATCAAGATATATGTTGTATTGAATAAAAAATGAAAACAATGACGTATTGATATTTATGAGATACAGCTAAAGCAATTTTAGAGGACAATTTTTATTAGTATTTTGTTTATTCATGTTAATGAATAGAGTAATAATAGAGTATTCATGTTAATGAATAGAGTAATAAGTCAGCTGATATACCTGTTATTCAACTAATAAATCTGTTTTGTTTATACTTTCATCTCATTAAACATTTTATATTATAAAATAGATGAAGAAAGAAAAGAATTTTAATTAACATGTAATGACAGGAGGTGACAATATTTTAGCACCAATAAATTCATACATTAGAATAGAAGAAAAGTTTTTATCAAATAACAAGATCCCACATAAAAAGCCTAGGAAAGGTGGAATAAACTCATTTTGAGCAATAGGATGGAAACAGTAAAGCAGAGGATAAACCATGAAATTTTGATTAAGTAAAATAATGGGAAAAAACAATGAAGCACATAATTTTCCTTAAGATCAGTAAAATTGTCAAATCTGCAAATATATCTTCAAAGAGAATATAGAAGACACCACTTCAAACTTCTGGGATTGAATATAGAAGAAGGGGCCACTACCAGCCCTGCAGACATAAAAGGAATTGGAAGGGAATATTACAAAACAACTCCACACATAATGATTAGAGTTTTGGTTAAGTCCTCAAAAAATTGTAATCTATTACAATTTATCCAATATGAATAATTTAGTAAACCTATAAATATTAAGGAAATGGACTTTAATTCAAAACTCTACTGTCAGTGCCACTGGAGTATACTTTTAAACACTGAAAAAAGTCACACTACTTCTACATAACTTCATGTAGAAAATAGAAGAGGAAAGAATACATGCAATGACATTTTATGAAAATAGTGTTATCCAGATACTCTAAACAAAGAAAAACAGTCCAAAAAATAAAACTACCGAGTGAGATATGGACATACGCCCAACTGATATTTGACTGAAGAGCAAAGGTGACTGATGAAGAAGGATATATAATTTTTGGCACTGGTGCTAGACTAATTAGACATCCATCATGAAAAATGACTATTGAAGCCAGGAATGGTAGTGCACACTTTAATTCCAGTGCTTTGGAGGCAGAGGGAGGAGGATTGCAGGTTTGAGACCAGAAGCAGTCTGCATAACTTAGTGAGACCCTGTCTCAAAACACAAAATAAAAAATGGGCTGGGGGTGCAAAAAGCCTGTGCGAGGCCAACGGTTCAATTCCCCAGTACCAAAAACAACAACAACAACAACACCAGTATTGGAAAAAAATATCAGTTTATTCAAAAATTAACTCAAGATGCCTCAAGTTCTTAAAGGAAGAACTCGATTTATAAAACAATTGGAATGAAATATGCTGGAGAAAATCTTCTGGATTTGGAACTAACCAATGAGTTTGTAGAACTGACACCAAAAGTATAAATTGTAAAAGGAAAAATTGATAAACTAGATCTCATTAATACTTTAACTTTTGCTCTGCAAAATTCTCCGTTAAGAAGATAGAAAAACAAGCTGCCCACTGGGAGCAAGTATTTACAAACTACTTATCTGACAAATGCTAGTACCTAGCATATATAAAGGACTCTTCAAAACTCAAGCAATAAAATAAAATAAAATGTATAAAGGGAAAAGACATGATTGGTCATTTCATAAAGAAGACATAGAGATGACATAAAAACATATGGAAATATGTCCAAAGCCATTCATCGGTAGAGAAATACAAATGAAAACCACACAGTGATGTCATCATAAACCTATTAGGATAACAGAAGTGAACAATAACTGAAATGAGCAACCGATGTAAGACCAAATGCTGACAATGACACAGAGAAGCTGGGTCACTCACACATTGCTGGAGAGAAGATGAAATGACACAGGCATTTCCAGGAATTATTTTGGCAGTTTCTTCTAAAACTAAACATGAATAAACCATATGTCCCAGCAATTGCACTTCTAAGCACTCAGGACAGATAAATGAAAACTACGTTCACAGAAACACCTGTACTCAGATGTTCATAGTAACTTTTTTAAATAACCTGAAATGGAAACAGTCACCATGTCCTTCAAATGGTGAATGGTTGACCAGACTGTGATACATTCATGTAATAAAATACTAACTAGCTATAAAAGGAACAAGTTATGGATATACATGGTTTCAACGAATCTCCAGAGAATGATTCTGAGTGAAACAAAAAGAAGCTTATTAAAGATGTCACACACTAGAATGATTCCACATATATAATGTTCTAGAAATGTCACTCAAAACTGTAGAGAACAGTAGTGGATCAGGGATGGGATGAAAGAGAGATGGGCACTGAACAGGCAACACAAGGGTCCCTGGGGTGATGGAAATATTCTGTATCTTCAATGCAGCAAACAACGTCCTGGTTGTGATATTGTAACATGGTCTTGCAAGATGTTATCAATGGAATGAAAATGGGAAATGGTACATAATAGCTCTCTATTATTTCTTACAACTGTTTGAGAATATATAATTTTCTAAAAATAGTAAGTTTAAAACTATTTTAGATACTCAACTAGATAGCTGCTTCTTTATGACATATATTTTACTTGTACAACTGTCATGTCCTTCTCTCTCCTTACACCACCAAATGCTCTTTCAAAATCCTATCAATGCCTTAGTGCCATTTGCCAGCCTGGATCTGTGGATGAATTTCACAGTTAATACAACCCATTGTGTTTGTTTTCTGGAACCCATTTGTGTTTCACCAGATAAGTTACTGTTACAGCATTTTTAAACATTTCTCTTTAGAATCTGACTGGTAGCAAATTAAACAAATTTGTGTGGTATTTATTTCTGTACAGAATGGAGCTAAATAAGCCATTTTGTAACATGAACTAGTTAACCAACATGACATGATTTTTCCCCATAGTCATTTAGCTTATGACTTCCAACTGTTCAATTCTCTATGGCTCCAATAATAATTCAACTCCTTATTATAAGTGAAGCTGAGCAGTCTGGCATACATTAATAAAAAGATGATAATAATGATAACATTTAAGGCTGGACAACTATGTAATTAACTGTGAATTGTTTACACAAAAGAGAGTTAAAGATGTTATACTCATTGTAGAAGGAAAAATAATGGCTATCTGTTAATTATCTTACAGTCTTTGAAAATGCCTTTAATGTTTTTCAAAATTAATGTAGTAATATATAAAATAATTTAAAGCTCCTATTATATCAAAACCGGCTTGATGGCACCTAACAAGGACATTATATTAAAACAGTTGAAAATAATTAAAATATTCTAGACATCTAAAGGATTCTTCTTTATGTTGATATATGTTCATTTTGAATGAAGATATCAGTAAAACTTCCAATTTAAGATGTGTAACATAGCCATTGCTTTACCTTTTCTTAATTTGCTCCTAAAATAATCCTAAAATTGAGGACAGATTGAAAAACCAAAACAGTAAGTCTACATACCAGCCCACTATAAACTGTAAATACATTTTCCAAAAACACATGACATACTTAGCTAAAATAAAAGCACAAGTTACATCACATACTGACAAATTCTTTGCCCCTTAGACGTGAGCATGTACAATTGAAATGTTTTAGACATTCACTTTTTTATGTCTTCACTGTATAAACATCCTAATTGTGAAAACAGAGATATTACCTCTGGAGGAAAATAGGTCTATGAGTGGTACATTGGATCCTCCATTTTTTTTTACAATTATATCTGAATTTACAATAAGTAAAAACAAAATATTTTTATTTAAATAGCTACATTGAGAAAACATGGTATTCTTTGTTCTATTCTGTCCTTACAGCTGATTGGATAAAGCCTGACTACATTATAGAAGGCAATCTACTTTACTCAGAATCCATGAATTTAAATGTAAATCTCTCCCAAAAATACCCTATTAGAGGCCAGGTGCCATGGCACATGCCTGTAATCCCAGCAAATCAGGAGGCTGAGACAGAAGGATGGTGGGTTAGAACAAGAGGCAGCCTGAACTGCTTAATGAGATCCTATCTGCAAATAAAATAAAAGGCCTGGGAGTGTGGCTCAGTGGTGGACTGTTTGCCTTGAATGCATGAACCCCTGGGTTCAACCCCCTCTAACACACACACACACACACACACACACACACACACACACACACACACGCACACACCTGATAGCAATACCTAGAATAATGTTTGATCAAATATCTAGTGCCAAGTCCCAACAAACTTGACACATACTAAACATCACAATCCATAATGCATTTTGAGTTACTTTTGTGTAATATGAGAGTTATACCTTAAGCTCCTCCCTCACCCTTGGTTGTCCAATTAGTCCTGCATCATTTGCTGAATGTAGGCTGTTCAACCTACATAGAGTTCCTTTTGTACCTTTGTCTAAAATCCGTTGGTATGTTCATGTGGGACTCCTTTGGGTTCTTTATTCTGTTCTATTAATCTTTGAGTCTACTCCTATCGAATTTCATTACTATGGCTAGTTTTGAAATCATATTAATTTATTTCTCTCACTTTGTTTTTATTTTCCAAACTGTTTTACTATTCTATCTCCTTTTCATGCCATAGAAGACTTAAAATACACCTCTCGTTGTTGTTGTATTTAGGTGCCATTGAGTCAGGTCTGACTCATAGCAACACTCACAGGGTTTCCAGTGGCTGACTTTTTAGGGGATTGCTTTGAGAGTGGGTTGCCATGTCCTTCTCCCATTTTTGCAGCTCTGGGGATCAAACCCAGGGCCTCAGAGAGCACAGAGTGGCACTCTACAAACTGGGCTAAACTCCAACCCCATTCCTCTCAATATAGATGCAAAACATTTTAATAGGTGTTGCAATAAACATAAATGTTGATTTGGGAAGAAATTATATGTTTCCTGTATTGAGTCTTCTAATCTATGGAAAAATATGTTTTGCTCTTTATTTAACTCTTGTATTTTTTTCATCTACCTCTTAAGACTTTTAGCACTCAGCCCCTGTATATGTTTTCTTAAGGTTATAGCTACATAGTTCATATTCTTTGCAGTTATTATAAGTTATATTCTCAATTGTATTGAGTTTTTAATTTTTGTTTCCACATATTCATTATTCATTCTTCAATCATAGACCTTGGTGACATTTTTCTCTTCTTATTACTAAGATGCAACCCTAGTCCCTGTTTTATTTTTTATTTTGAGACAAGGTCTTGCTAAACTGGGAAGACGGCCTCTGGCCTTGAACTTGAGTTCCTCCTGCTGCAGCCTCCCATGTCACCGTGATTATAGGCCAGCACCATTGGACCCACCTGAAGATGGCAAATTTTTTTTCCATAGTTGGGGGTTAAACTCACGGTCTCTTGCATACTTTGCAAGTTCTCTACCACTGAGCTGCACCAGAAGCCCATTTTTTACTTTTCTTTTTGAGACAGGGTCATGCTAAATTGCATAGGCTGCCTCTGGCCTTGAATTCTAGGCCCCTTGCCTCCACCTCCTGAGTCTCTGGGATTACAGAAGTGTGCCACTGAGCCCTGCCTAGAGGAAAGATGTCTTGAGGTTTGCTTTATGGCACAGGAGAGGTTCTCTCCTGGTAAGTGTCCATGAGGTTTTGGAAGCAAGGTGGTATTTTCTGTGGTTTAGCAGGGAATATTCTCATTAGATAGTTAGATCCTGTTAGTTCACTGTGTCATTCAATTCTATTGTTGCTGAATTTTCTGTTTATTATATCAATTGCCAAGAGTGGGGTGTTGATGTTCCCAACTATAGTTGTGAGTTTGCTTATTTGTCCTTTCAGCTCTATTAATTTTTGCTTCATGTATTTTGAGGTTCTTCCATTTGGAGTGTGTCAATTTAGGATCACTGTGTCATCCTGCTAGATTGTTAGGTAATATATCCTTTTCCTCTAGTAGTTTTTTGCACTTTGATACTCTGAAACCTGCTCTGATATAGTACACTCATTTTTTCTATTATTAATTTAAGTTTGTATTGTATATAGTTTTAATTATTTCACATTCAGCCTATATTCAGCCTACCTATGCCTTTTTTTTTTTCTTGACACGATCTTCCTTTGTAACCCAGGCTGGCCTCAAACTCAGAATCTTCTTCATCCCCTGAGTTCTGAGACAATTGCAAGTTTGAGCCAAGAGGCAGCCTGAGTAACTTAACAACTCACTGCTCAAGATAAATAAGAAAAAAAGGGCTGAGGGTGTAGTTCAGTGGCAGAATCCTTGTAAAGTACACATGAGGCCCTGGGTTCATACTTCCAGTACAGAAAATATATGTATGTCTTTTAATTATTACATTTTAAAAATTGCATTTAAAATGATGGTTAATATGGTAATGCTTACCTCTGCCAGTGAATTCAGTATTTTTTTAGTTCTCAATCAAAATTTATTCACAGTATATCTGTTATAGTTTCTATTGTTTTCGTACTACCCTCCCTGTCTCTCTCCCTTCCTTCCTTTTCTTTCTTTCTCTTTCCCTTCCTTCCCTCCTTCCTTCCCTCCTTCCTTCCTTCTTCCTTTTCCCTTTTGAGACAGGGTCTCACAATATAGTCCAAGCTGGCTTCAAACTCTATGCTGGCCTTGAATTTATGATCCTTCTGCCTCAGCCTCCTGTGTGCTGGGATTACAGGTATGTGCCACCAAGACTCTCACTTCCTAGTTTCCTTCATGGTCACTCTGGGTGTTAAATTATTTATTAATAACATCACAATTTACTTGTATCAATGTTTAGTATTTTGAGTGAAGTATGTAAAGATCCCTTTATCATCTCAACTTTTAAAGTATAATTGTTGTATTTCCTATCTGTCCATTGATATTCTATTGAATAGTATTGTAATTTTTTGTTTAAACCACCAAATATGAGTTGTGATATCTTCAGAATAAGGGTAGTATTAGTATCTTTATTCATTCCAGTATTCTTTCTATTCTCAAGTTTCATGCCTTCTTATTTTCATTTCCTTTCTATTTTGAGATCTTTCTAGAGACAGTCTCCAGAAAGGGTAGATTAACTAGTAACAAATTGTTTAACTTTTCTCATATATGTGTTTATTTCCTTTTTACTCCTAAAGGACATTTTTGTCAAATACAAAATTTTCAATTAACAATTTCATCATTTTATTATGTGAAAGATTTTTGTCACTTTTCATTTTGCCTCTTTTTCTGAATAGAAATTTCTGTCATACGAATTTGTGTTGTACTCTAAGTAATGCAGTATTTCTTTGTGATGGATCTTGAGATTTTTCCTTTGTCTTTAATTTTCATAAGTTTAATTTTAGTGTGGCATGGTATGGATATCTTTGGGAATCTCTGGTTTCATTCACTTTCTTCAGTGTGTAAATTTATGACTTTTGACAAATTTGGGGAGTTTTTAGCTACTATTTCTTTGAATACTTTCTCAGTCTTATTCTCTCACCTCACCTTGTAAATATTTGATAATGTGTCACCCCATTTGTTACATATCTCCATGATTTTGTTCACTTTTGAAAAAAAAATGTTTTCAGATTGGAAAAATTCTATTTATCTGTACCTGTCTACTATTGAGACCACCTGGTTAGACCTTTATGGAGGTTTATAATGTGCTTAATTAAAAGCACATTCCAAAGCATTTTCTTTAACAAGATGCTTTATTTTCAGTCTGTATTTCCATCTGGTCCTTTGCTATAAATTCGATTGCCTTCTTGAGATTTTCCAATTATTCATTTGCTTCAAGAGTATTCATAATTACATGTCAAAATGCACGTATAAGGACTGCTTTAAAGTCCTTGTCAGATATTTCCAGCATTTAATTGATCTTGCTGTTGCCATTTTTGCTGATTGCCTTTTCTCATTCATTTTGTGATTTTTCTGGTTTTTCATATGACAAGTGATTTTGCACTTGTATAGTGGATATTTTGGAAGGCATATTATGAGGCTCTATGTCTTAGAAAATATATGTTTTTAGCAGACAGTCCCCCATACTGAAGTGTGGGCCTGAAGTGGGTGTATTACCTCCCCACCTACACCACCTTGAAGGCAGTTACTGACTTACCTCCTCTCCTTCCATGTGGGGCTGTAAGATCTGTTCATTGTCAGGCTCCAGTGAAGACTCCAGGCAAGCAGGGACAGTGGGGGACACACACAGATTTGTCCTTGAATTCTGCCATCACAGGAAACCCTGGAGGCCCACCTGGTCCTCAGGGAGGAGGTGAAGCAGCCCAGAGTGACAGAGCGCTCCAGATACAGATTGGAGTGCCTGGCGGCCTCCACTGGCCTTGGTAGCCAGCCCAGCTGCTTCCAGCTCTGATTGCCTGGTTTGCGCAGGTTTGGGCTGTGGACTCAGCCTCCTCCTTGACCTGCTAAGCCATTGGTCGGAGGAGGGACAAGGGCCATACTTCCCACTGCTTTTGTTGCTTTGGGGTGAAGACTCAGCCTGCCCCTGGCGGTGCAGACACCGTCCTTCAAGATGATCAGAGCACCGCCTGTGGCGTCCAGCATCCCTCAGTGCACCAATCCCCAGTTCTCGGCTTCTCTGGGGTGGGCTGTGGTGGGTTTAGGATGACATGCGAGGCCACTTTCCCAGGACCCCAAATGGAACGTTGTGAGGGGTAGCTCCTCCCTGGCGTCTGACCGAACCTGGGCTGCTATAGGCAGAAAGAGGTGGCCAGACCCGGGTCTAGGCAGCAGGCTGTCTTGGAGTTTTTCTGGTCCTGCCCTGCTGCAGCCACTGGATAGGAGCCCTCAGCACCTGGTTTGGGAAACATGGGAGGAGCAGACAACCTTCTCTTCCAAGGTCATTCAGTCATCCACCAGGCACATCGGTGTCATCTCTGGCTGTAACGGTGACTTCCAAGAGGGAGGAGATTCGACATCTCCGCAGAAGTCCAGAAGTCCAATTATTATTATTATTATTATTAAATGTTACTTTTTAGTAAATTTGATACCTTGTACCTACTTCTACATTTTTCAGTTCTTTTAAGAGGTTGTGTCTATTGTCCTGATTGTTTTTTGTGTCAGAATTAGCTAGCTTACTTTTTCAACAATATTTATTTGCAATTTATTGACATTTTATTCAACTTGGGATGAATGGAGAGATAATTAATATCTTTAAGGAGTCTTCCATCCAAAAAAGACAGAGTTTCCATTTAGGTAGATCTCATTTTGTATCTATCAATTCTGTATTGTAGCCTACTGCATAAAGATCTTTCACAGATTTATTCCTAACATGTAAGTAATTTGTTGCTATTGTAAATGATTTCTTTAAAAATTATGTATTAGCATTTTGTTTCTTGTTTGCATAATTACAATTGACTTCTTCACCGATATTACATCTAACAAACTTGCTGTAATTTCTCATTTATTCATTTAACTTGTCCAATAATTTATTCTTTACATGTTCTTGATGTACAATTACATCATCCATCAATAATGACAGTTTTATGTTTGCTTTTCTTTTCCTCTCTTTTATCCGCTGCTTTGTTTACTGGTCAAATATCTAAAAGGACTCTAAATCTAAGTAATACTATCAACCAGTTTTGTTTCAATAGTTGTTTAATTCTTAAGTATGTGTTGTTGTTGTTGTTGTTAGGTGCTGTCGAGTTGGTGTCTGACTTATAGCAACCCTACCTACAGCAAACAAAATATAACATTCATAGGGTTTTCAATGGCTGATTGTTTTTTGGGAGTGGGTTGCCTGGTCCATCTCCCAAGCCTACGGTATCTGGTGTTCCTAGGCAGCCTCCCATCCAAGTACTAAACAGGCCCCTCCCATCCAAGTACTAAACAGGCCCAACCCTGCTTAGCTTCCAAGATCTGATGGAATTGGAGGCTACAGTGGTAAAACTACAGGCATTTTTAAGTATACTTTTACTTAAAATCTAAAGTACTGATTTATTTTTATTTATGTTTCCTAAGAGTGATATAAAATTGAAAAATCTTCATTTTTGTTGTTGTTGCTATTTTCTTATTTTTTGTTTTGTTTTGCTTCAGTCATAGTCTTACTACTAGTAGATGATGGCTTTGATTCACTATCCTCCTGACTCAGCCTCCAGAGTGCTGGGATTACAGGTGTATACAAGTTTTAATGTATGTCAGAAAATGCATATCCTTGCCTCTGAAATATAAAAGTACCTTTATAATTCCAGATTTATGATCTATTTCTATTATTTGCAAATATTGCTCTATTTTATTTTAGCATTCACTCTTCATTTTTTATATGAAAAGACAAATTTCAACCTGATTCTCCTTTTCTGATATATGTGTGTGTATATATATATATATATATATATTTTTTTTTTTTTCTTTCTCTGGAAGCCTGGTGAGTTTTGTTTTTAATTAGTGATAAACAGAAATTTTATGAACATACACTATTGTGTTTCTGTTTTTCCAGTCACTGTCTCCACAAGCTAGCATGCCCTTGGGAATCACAATAATTAAGCTTTAATTTCATTGTGAAGTCATCTGCAACTGATCATTATTTTTAGATTCCTCCTTTCTTTCTTTCTCTCTCTCTCTTTTCAGGATCTTAATAAGCTGTAAAGGCTTCCTCTGGCCCAGATTGATTGGAGATCCTCCTGCCTCAGTGCTAAGATTATAGGCTGGGGCCACAGCACTGAGCCATCTTTTCTTTCTTGTCAGACCGCATTTATAAAACATGGGATCCTCTGGATTTGATCTTTATGCCTTCAGGTTTGCTCAAAAGTGCTCTGCCCTTCAACTCTGTCAATCCAAGGAGAGGGTAAACTTGGTGTTTGCATCACTTTTTGATGTAGTATCACCTCTTTTGTTTATGTTTATCATTTCAGAGGTGGACGCGTAGCCTGATGTCTCACCTAGGACTGCCAGAAGCTCCTCATGGCTCCAGGGATTATTTTCCCTCAGAGCATTGCTGCTTCTTAGGGATTGGTGATATAGTTCTATCTTGAATGTGTCACTTCGATGTGCTTCTGATGATTTTTGCCCCTTCACGGGGTGAGAAGCAGTGAGATTTGAAAGCAGGCTGTGCTTCTGGGTGGTGACTGTGAAGACTGGCAGATGATATGCTTCCTGAGATGTCTGGAAGCTGGAGCAGAGTGGTACCTCTGCAGCTGGACATGTCACTTCAGGCACCAGATTCTAATCGGAGGCAGGTGCACAAACATCATGGAAGGATTCTCCCATTTATCTGGATAAAAGTAGGGTAGGTTTGAACAGGAAGCTGCTTTAGAGAAGTGAGGCTGTGAGACAGAGAAGTGACCCTGCTACCCTGCCACATCTCCAAATGTCAAGGTTTAGATATTTGAAAGAGGCTCTGTTCTAATTACTGTAATCCAGCCATTGGTAATGTGTAAATGAGGGCATATGGCTGCACTCCATTAAATCTTGTTTACAAAATAGGTCCAGGTGCAGTTTTCCAAATTCATTGTTAAACAATGAACTGAATACCTGACCCAATGAAATAAAAACAACAGTAATGAAAAATGTCTAACAATGGAAATAATTGAAATTTCCTTGCAAAAATGTTATTTTTGTATAAAGAAAACCTAAAGTGATTTGTAGAACTAAAAAAAATTAAAATGACCAGAATTAAGTAAGACTGCTCAATATCTATAAATAAAGAAGAATCAACATCCAAGGGACCAATAAGAGTCAAGGAAACGTGAATTTTTAAAACAGCCACCAACCACTAATATTTTGAAGGCTAAATCTAATAAATGAAGTTTAGGAATACTATGGGAAAACATGAAATGTTAAACATGAAATGTTATTTAAGGTTATAAAAATAAACTAACTAAATGGAGAATTAAATTGTGTATGCTGAGGAAAAAATGATATATCCATTAAACTTAAATTCTTTTTAAAATGTATTAAAATTGCAATCAAAACTTTAAGAGTACTATTTTTTCACATAACTTTATGAGCTAATTTGAATATTTAGAGATGAATATACTGCAAAAAATGTAAATAAGGATAATGAAGGAAAAATAGGCATCAAGCATTGAGACTCTAAAAATAAAATACCATGACTTTGATGCATGAATGAACAAGTTAACAAATTACAACTATTGAGCCAGAAACAAACCAGTGTTGATACAGTACTTTGAAATATGATAAAGGAATATTTTAAAATATGCAGGGAAATGATGAACTATCAAAAATGGAATACAATGGAAGATACTGAAAATATGCTGAGTAATACTTTATAACAATTTTCTTAGGTATTTTCTTATAATAAAAGGGTTTTGAAAATATGTATACTAACCTTTGATGTTATTTAGTTGATAAATAATATTTCCTCAAAGTTTAGAGAGTCACAAAGGAAGAAATTCCCATCCTAAGCAATCACTTAATAAAGGCTATTACATTGTTCTTTGGAATATTTTGAAAATAACATCCTCCATAACATCAACATTTCTTTAAACATCAGAAATTGTATGTTGTACCTTTTGTACTTAAATGCGATTCCACTTCACTTCTCCTACAGAATTTTATCCCAGTTTAATATAGTTTTGCTCAAAATTACTTTATTAATCATTCCATCAAATTTGATGCAAATTTATATATGAAATTTAATATTATAATATTCTCTGTAATTATGTATGCTGGAATTTAACTCAGTTGATAGTGTGCCGCTCTGCAGTCTCTGAGGTCCCGAGTTCGATTTCCAGCACTGCAAAAATGGGAGAAAGACATGGCAATCCACTCCCAAGGGAATCCTGAAACAATAAGCCATTGAAACTCCTGTAAGAGTTGTTATGAGTCAGATATGACTCAAGGGCACCTAACAAACAAACATATAATTCTAAGTGAAGGAATAGTCTGGACTGATTTATTATAATTACTAGCAGTAAAACTTGACCAAACTACAGAAATGTATTATAAGCTTTAATAAATCTTAAACCTTAAAATGAAACATGTTTAACTCCATCTGTGTGTGTTAATGAATAACATCAAGATTTATGTTCTGATGCCAGATACCATAGAGCAGGCCTATAATCTCAGCAACTCAGGAGGTTGAAGTGGAATGATTGTAGATTTGAGATTAAAGGCAGCTTGTGCAACTTAGAGAGTCCCTAACCCAAAATTTTAAAAGTAAATAAAAAGGGGAGTTGGTGTGTATCTCAGTGTAGAGTACTTGCCTAGCATGTGCAAAGCCCTGGCTTTAACTCTGCAGTACTACAGGAAAAAATAATATGTTCTGTTTTTGTGTCTCTTATTGAGGACTACTTACTGCATGGATGATTCTGAGGTGACTATCATTTCTCCAGAAAGCCATTCTAGACATGTGTTCACACATATAAAGCAGTAAACGTGTCAGAGGTATTGCCATTCCAGTGCCCATGGACTCTTTGAATCTCTTCTGAGTCATTCCAAAATGACAAAGTGGCTTATCATCAATCATTACTTTTAGTGATCTAATAGCTGTCAGCTTTATTAGTTCTTTCGTCAAAGTTATTGAAAAGCAAGAAATGAAAACATAGGACATTTTTATACCATCATTTATAATTCTTTTGTAAAATAGTGAAAAAGTGATTAACTCTGATACATTCTGACCTTCACCAATGACTTATTCCCAGAAGGATTGCCTTTAGGGAAGACAAATTGTGATAATGATGACCTGGAAATGTACTTCCTTAAGAAGATCTATGAGCCACAGCTGGGAGACCTATGCTAGAGAGCATCCAAAGTGAAAAACCTGGAGCTATGAAATTATGTTGAATAAATATATTTTTAAAAGGTAATTTTTTCTTTGTCAGATTACAAACCACTACAGGAATGTACAGGCTGGGATTTGGCTCAGTTGGTAGAGCACTGCGATACAGTCTCTGAGGTCCCAAGTTCAATTCCCAGCACCGCAAAAATGGGAGAAGGACCTGGCAATCCACTCCCAAGGCAATCCCGAAAAAGCCATTGAAAACCCCATGAGGGTCGCTGTGAGTCAGATACCAACTCGAGGGCACCTAACAACAACAACAACAACAACAGGAATGTACTGTGTCATGCCATCATCACAAATTTTCAAACCACACAAAATAGTATTATGCAAGATGTGCACATGCACAGACATACACATACATTCACAGTATAAATTATATTAAATACGGGGTAACATTATTAAAATGGAGAAGACTAATTTTCAGAATTTTATTCCTATGAAGGTGGGTCAGGATGGCTTTCATTCTTTCTTTAAATTTATGTTTCTTCTAAAAGGAAATAAATCCTGAAGCATGAAGAAAAGGGAGAGAGAGGAGGACAGAAGGAGAAAAAGGGCAGACCAAGTCATAGAGAAAGGGTGGATTTAAAATGTCCTCAACAGAAAAATTTAAAAATTCACTATGTATTCCTGGGGAAGACATAGAGAACATGTAACATAGAATACATACTCTATCTAAGCAAACCTCTAGAAGTCAAGAAATGATGGGATACTATCCTGTATGTGAAGATTAAGCCTCATATAGAGATCTATCATACTACATGTTCCAAAAAGGTAGAAAATGCAAACATAATCAGGAGAAAAAAGGAA
The DNA here is from genome assembly GCA_007922755.1 of Pedetes capensis. Lineage (NCBI taxonomy): Eukaryota > Metazoa > Chordata > Mammalia > Rodentia > Pedetidae > Pedetes > Pedetes capensis. The sequence goes on from VMDO01010876.1 coordinate 20,509, forward strand.
ACATATTTTGTTCATTTCTTTTAAAAGCTGTAAAATTCAGAAATGACCAAGCAATAAAGACTTTTCCCTATGAAGAATAATTCAGAATTACTCTTCAAAATGAATAGATCATCAGGTACAATTTCAGTATATTTTAATAACTCTACATTTCAGTGCCACAGTAGCATTCATGTCTGTATTTCAAAGTGTCATACTGAATGGTATATATACAAAATATACAATCACTGTTACTATCGTTAAAACCAGCACAAAAACTGAACAGAAATATTTTAGTAAGAGCAATGTAACAGAAGGGTTGGCTCCCATAAAACTCTGACCTTTGGAATATCTGGAGAGATACTTGAAAACTCATTCCCTTAAGAGCTTCTGAGAAGATGGGTTTGCTTGACTAATCCTTGTTCCCTACTGTGTTTGTGTACTATTAACTATTTTTCCCAGAATAAAAATGATCACCAAGGTTATTGGTTATGCTAGACTGGAGAAAATAAGGCCATTAAAGATAACCAACTGTTTCTTTTTATTTCCATGTGTAGGAGGGAGTGGGTGTCTGGCCTTAGATTTTGGGTAGATTAAATGCGCTAAGCTCCATTTCATAAACAGGGCAGATTAACCATTCTCATAAAGGCTGAAGTAAAATTCATAAACATAAATGAACAGCTGCTTTGCAAATTTCACAGTCTAATCATTCTCCAGTTTCACTGAACAGAGGAGGAACTGTCAGTGCAGACTTTGCACTAACTATACACAGTGAGGGGGCTGGGGGTCTAGCTCATTTGGTAGAGTGCTGCTCTGTGTTGTCTGGGGCCGTGGGTTTGATCCCCAGCACTGCAAAAATGGGAGAAGGACATGGCAATCCACTCCGAAAGCAATTCCAAAACAATAGTCATAAGAATAGCAGAAAAACGCTGACATTGTGCCAGTCATGGCATAGTGTTGGGGAGTGTCTCCCCAACATGGTGTCTCTATGAGTTGGACCCAACTCAATGCCACACAACAACAACAACAACAACAACAACAACAACAACAACAACAGCAACAACAACACACACACCACGAAGTCAGGCTCAGGTGGATTCCAGGGTGCTGTGACTAAGAAGCTGATGCTCACATCCTCTCTGAAGCTGGATAGGCTGATGTTGTTGAGGAACTGTTCTGTATTCTTCCCACACTCACTGACTACTTCCAAATATCACAAGCCTGCAGCTGTAGCCCTGTGGCATTCGATCCCGTCAGATCTCGGAAGCTAAGCAGGGTCGGGCCTGGTTAGTACCTGGATGGGAGATCTCCTGGGAACACCAGATGCTGTAGGCTTGGGAGAAGGACCTGGCAACCCCCTCCCAAAAATCAATCTGCCATTGAAAACCCTATGCACAGCAGAGAAGCACTGACAATAGTGTTTGCCCTGTTGTACAGAGGGTCGCTATGAGTCAGATACTGAGTCGACGGCACCTAACAACATCAACAACAACAAATATCGCAAAACAAAGAAAATAAAACATCCAAAGCTTTGGGCAACAGCAGAGTCTACCTAAGGGAAAGGAAACCACCCTGAGGTTGAACCTCTTTTCAGGTACTGCCAGCATGCAGAAGTGCACCTGTTCCTGAAATTCTTCCTCACACAAGAAGATCTGAAGACACAGGGCTGTGACAAGGACACCACCTGACACTCCAACACTGGTTGTCAAGTGCACGTGAGGATGAGGAAGATCCACAGAACAAGAGGATACACTGAAATACGTTACACCTTGACAGCTTCATTGCGCCATATTTTCAGGTATGATAGATCTGTTAAATTCCTGGAATTTATATTTAAGCCAATATGCTACATCTGTAATAAAAATACAGTGCAGGCATGAATTTTGTTAGTGTCATAATAACTATGGATTTTCATATTCATTCTACCTGTAGTAAATTGTACCCCATAAAAATGCCTGAAATTAATTTATACATCATTTAACATTATGAACTCTCAATAGTAGGAAAAAATGAACAATATAGCATCTATTTATTTATTTATTTGGATTGTTCCTTTACCCATCAATTATACCACTTGGGTAGAAGGGTGAGTGTAGGAAAATCTGTGCACCTTATGTGGCTGTGGGAAAGGCAGAGCAGTTTGTAGGAGACAGGAGAGTTTAGACTCAGGTGGAGTAAAACAAGCATTATCCATCCTAATTACATTCATAAAAATCTAAGCAATTACCCCCTTCGTGATTCTGGGATGTAAATTCTGAGAATATTTTGTTCCCTTGTTGTTGTTGTTGTTAGGTGCCCTGGAGTCAGGTCTGACTCATAGCAACCCTCATAGGGTTTTTGACGGCTAATTATTTCAGGAGTGGGCTGCCAAGTCCTTCTCCCATTTTTTGACGCTAGGGACCTAACCCAGCCCCTTGGAGAGCACAGAGTGGGACTCTACCAACTCAGCTAAACCCCAGCCCATATTGTTCAGTAGAGTGTCTACACCCATGGAAAAAAAACACTCAATAAATAAACAGTCTCATGTAAATAGGAGACATGGTTTAAGATATGATTGAACTACAAGGCTGAAAAATACTTCTGGGAGTTAAAAGCCCACAGAGATGACTCACAAACTAGGGCAGCAGAAAAAAGACAGAGCAGATGAGTTGAAAATTAAACCTGGATTCCTCAATTTCGTAAGAATGAAGCTCTACTTTTTTAGGGGCAATAGAGAATCAGTTAGATTAACTCCATGTCTAATAGATAACAATCATACATTTTTCAAAAAGAACTAAATGATAGCACTGGAAAGCTACCAATACATATTGTTGTTAGGTGCCCTTGACTTGAGTCCAACCCATAAAGAACCTATTTACAATGAAAGAAACACTCCCTGACACTGTGCCAAGCCTGGCACTATATCAGTGCTTGACTACTATTCATAGGGTTTTGAATGGACACTTGTTGCAGGATTGTTTCAGGAGTGGATTGCTACATCCTTCTCCCATTTTTACAGTACAAGGGATTGGACCCAGGACCTCAGCACAGAGCAGCATTCTACCATCTGAGCTAGACCCCAGCCCACCAACACCTATAAAAACTGAAAAAGACAAAAACTTAATGACATAACAATGATAACTGTATTCAACCCAGTTCTCTCTGTTGGATCCCCAAGCAATTTTGTAAATGGCTTCAATCTTACTGGCTTCAGAGGTCAGATAACAAATATTAGGGCTGCTAGAAAGGCAGGAAAATGTTGGCATAAATTCCCGAAAGGATAATGTCACAGAGAAAGCTGCAAATCTGCATACATACTCCAACAAAATATTTGACACTTATAGAGCATATATGTGGGAATAAAGTCACAATTAAAAGGATGAAAAACTGATGTGATTTGGTGACTGCCCATCCCTAAAAAAGAAAGAGTTTGGAATTAGAGTGGAATCAAATTAATTTCCTGCTAGAATAAAAATCAACACTTTTCATCAGACAATAGTAGAATGCATTGTCTATGTAACATATAATCCACAAACATTCTGACAATAATAAGCATCATTATAGAAGTAAAAAAATCTAGAAAATATGACCAAGTGTCAAAAGAGAAAAGCAGTGAATAGAAAGAAAAATTAAGATGATCAGATGTTGAAATAAACAGGAAAAAATTAAAACTATTAATGTATGTTTAGTATAAAAAAGAGAATGTATAGAATGAGTGAACATACAGAGAAATCAATTGTTGTTGTTAGGTGCCATCTATTTGTGTCCAACTCATAGCAATCCTCACAGAGCTTTCATTAGCTGATGGTTTTGGGAGTGTTTCGGGCGTGTGCTGCCATGTCCTTCTCCCATTTTTGTGGTGCTAGGGCTTGAACTCAGGACCTCAGAGAGCACACAGCAGCATTTTACCAACTAAGGTAAACCCCAATCCCAAGAGAAATAACTAGAGAAATACAAACTGCAAAATAAATAATATGCTGTATAAGTGTCAAACACGAACTGACACCTTAGAACTTGAGTAGATAGCATCATATTGGAAAAAGAAGGAGAAAGACTTACTTAGCCTGCATAAATGTCCATGAAATTACTCATATGAAAAACAGAAAAAAACAAAGTGACCAGAGACTCAAGACCTGGGCAAGAATATCATGTGATCAGATGATATAAAATGTAGGCAATCATAACTGAAGTCCAATGAAGAAAAGGGAGAGAAAAGTAGCCAGAAAAATAAATGCAGTAATCTTGGTAGAATAATTCTGAAACATATTGAAAAGTCTTACATTACTGACAAAAATATCTCAACAAGCTTTAAGTGTGCTAAACAGGAAACCATACCTACCTACATGCATCATAATAAGGAGATGGATAATGTTACCTGTTGACTCAACTGGGCTTGGAAAACTGGGAAAACAATGATTGCTAGGTATATCTGTGAGAGTGTTTCTGGAAAAAGTCAGGATTTGACCTAATGAACTGACCAAAGATCCCCTTTCCCAAAGTGAACAGGCATTATCCTACTCCTTGAAGGTTTGGTTAAAACAGAAAGGCAGAGAAAGAGTGAGTTTACTGTCTTTGCGTGATTGGTAACATCCATCTTCCCATGTCCATAGATGAGGCCACTCCAGGATCTCAAGCCCTCTTTCTCAGACTGGGAATCATACCATAAGCCTGTCCCCACCACCCCTCTTTCCACAGCTTTTAGACTAGGACTAATTCTTAAACCAATGATTACCTGGTTCTCAGGCCTTCACGCTGACATCGAACTATGTTACCCATTTTCTTGGGACTTGAGCTTTAAAAGGGCAGATCATGGGACCATTAGCCTCTATTATTTCACAAGCCAATTTTTTGCAATACCTATATATCTATGTATCCATCTATCTACCATCTATCTGTTCTGCTTCTGCAGAGAACTCTGGCTAATGAATTTCTGAAAAACAAAAATAAAAGGAAATTTTTGAAACTGATGATTTTTTTAAAGAGGACATATTACGTATAAAGAACTAGTGATAAATGGTGACTGATATTGCATCAGAAATAATGGAAGCTGGAAGGAAATGTAATGGTAAGAATAATGTGATGGAATAGGCAAATAAATAAGCAAACGCAACCTGTCAAATGTGCTGAAAAGATGGATGGAATAAAGAGAATTCTACAGTTGCAAAATGCTTGTATTCCAAGTAAAAAGTGTAATATCAATTCCAAGATTAAATCTGTCTATTGTAATTAGTGGAGTAATTACTAAAGAATTCTAAGAGGTACAGTGAAAGCACACATGTGAATAAAAACAAGAGTCTAGTGAAAGAAACATCAGGACCTATTAGTAGGAAAAATGCCTGGAACTCAAACAATATATAGGATAATGCTTAATACTACCACCCAAACTGATAAAATGCACAGTTGTTGGGGTAGTTAATAGACACATAAAGGGACCGGACAACACTGAAAAATGCCTACAATAAAGAGAATTATCAGTCTTTGATGATAAAATTATTGTTGTTGTTTTAGGTGCCCTCCAGTCAGGTCTCTATGTCAGTGCTTCTTTGCTATTCTTAAGATTTTCAAAGGCTGATTGTCTCCAGATTGTTTTCAGGCTGAACTGTTCCCACTTTTGCAGTTCTTGAGATTTAACCCAGAGCCTCAGAGAATACAGAGGAGCACTCTATCAACTGAGCTAAACCCCAGCCCCAATGATAGAATTAGAAAAGAAAATAAAACAGCTATAGTTTATATATGTGTGTGTGTGTGTGTGTGTGTGTATGTGTGTGTATATATATATATATATATGTTTTTAGATGCCACATTTGGGGCCCGACTCATAGCAGCCCTCACAGGTTTTCAATGGCTGGTTGTTTTCAGGATTGCCTCAGGAGTGGATTGCCATGTCCTCTTCCCCCTCTTTTTTTTTTTTTTTTTTTTTTTTTGCCATGCTGGGGATCCAACCCAGACCATCAGAGATGAAGAGCAGCAGTGAACCAACTGAGCTAAGCCCCAGCTGCATCTGTCAGTTTGCATACTGTGGGGGCTTGCATGTGGTTGTTATGCTGAAAGCTATGCCACTGATATTACAGATACCAGCAGCATCACCCATAGTGTGCAGGTTTCATTTGAGCTTCCAGACAAAGACAGACTAGGGAAAAGGACATGACTAGCCTACTCCCCAATTAGTCTTTGAAAAACCTGTGAATAGCAAAGGAACACTGTCAGATATAGTGCTAGGAATGAGCCCCCCAGGCTGAAAGTCACTCAAAAGACGACTAGGGAAGAGTTGCCCCCTCAAAGTAGAGTCTACCTTCACCATCTAGGGCATCCTCCCACACATGTCTATGACTCTATGAATTTGACATACTACAGGGGCTTGCTTGTTGCTGTGATGTGGAAAGCTAAGCCATCAGTATTACAGATACCAGTAGAGTCACCCATGGAGGACAGGTGTGAGCTGTGCTGCTAGACTAAGACAGACAAAGAGATGACTAACTCACTCTATTGAAAACCCTATGAATAGCAGAGAAACACTGTAAGATATGGTGCAACAAAATGAACCCACCACATTGGAAGGCTTTCAAAAGACAACTGGGGAAGAGTTACCTCCTCAAAGTACAGTCACCCTTAATGAAAGAAATGTAGGAAAGCCCCAGGGACCTCTATTTGCTGATGTGGCATGCCTCGAAATGAGGCCAAACAACTGTAAATATCCATTAATAATTGGAACATGGAAGGTATATAGTATGAACCTAGGAAAACTAGAAATCATAAAAACAGAAACGGAGTACATAAGCATCAACATTCTAGGCATCAGCAAGCTAAAATGTAATGAAGTGGGCCATGCTGAATCAGACAATCTTATGATCTACTATGCTGCGAATGGCATGCTAAAGAGAAATGGGGTTGCATTTATCATCAAAAAGGACATCTCAAGATCTGTTCTGAAGTGCACTGCTGGCAGTGATAGAATAATGTCCATATGCCTACAAGGAAGGACAGTTAATATGAAAATTATACAAATTTAAATACTTACTACTTAAGCTACGCCTGCAGCCATAGCCCTGTGACATCAGATCAGATTAGATCTTGGAAGCTAAGCAGGGTCGGGCCAGTTTAGTACTTGGATGGAAGATCACCTGGGAACACCAGGTGCTTTAGGTTTGGGAAACGGACCTGGAAACCCACGCCCAAAAATCAATCCACTATTGAAAACCCTATGAAAAGCAGAGAAGCACTGACAATAGTGTTTCGCATGTTGTACGTAGGGTCTCTATGAGTCGGATACCGATTTGAGGGCACCTAACAACAACAACTTAAGTTACAAATGAAAACAGGGAAGATTTTTCCATCTTCTGCAATCTGAAATAGATCAAATGTGCAATCAGGATGTACTGATAATTACTGGTGACTGGAATGTAGAAGTAGAAAACAAAGAAGGCAGCTCAGTGGTTGCAAAATATGGCCTTGGTGACAGCAACAATGCTTGAGATTGCATGGTAGAATTTTTTCAGATCAATGACCTTTTCAATGCAAATACTTTTTTTTTTCCCAGTACTGGGGGTTGAACCCAGGGCCTTGCGTTTGCATGCTTTGCAAGTGCTAGACCACTGAGCTGCTGCCTCCAGCCCCCTTTTTTTTTTTTTTTTTGTACTTTTTGAGACAGGGTCTCCTAAATTACCCAGACTGCCTCTGGTCTCGAACTTGTGATCCTCCTGCCTCCACCTCCTGAGCTGCTGAGATTACAGGTGTGTGCCACAGCACCTGGCTCAAAATATATGTTTTTCACCAACATAAATGGGGGACAGCACCTAACAACAACAATATACACTTGGAACTCATGAGAGGGAACATATAGGAACCAAATTGACTATATTTGTAGAAAAAGACAAGGGAAAAGTTCAGTATCAAAAGTCAGAAGACCAGTTACCCATTATGGATCAGACCATCAACTGATCTTTTCAGGTTCAATTGAAATTCAAAGAAATTATAACAAATGTACGCGATCCAAGGTAAGACCTTGAATATATCCCACCTGAATTCAGAGACCACTGCAAGAACAGATTTGATGCATTAGACACCAATGATCTAAGACCAGACAAGTTGTGCCATGATATCAAAAACATCACTAATGATGAAAATGCAAAGTTATTCAAAAGACAGGAAAAAATACCAAATTACATATCAAAAGAGACTCTGCAACTTAACTTTGAATATCACGCAGCTAAAATAAAAGAAGGACATGACAAAGTAAAGAAGTAAACAGAAGATTTCAAAGGTCAGCTTGAGAAGACAAAATCAAATATTATAATGACATGGAAAGAGCAGGAGACAGAAAACCAATAGGAAAGAACATGCTATGTTTTCCTCATGCTTAAGGAATTGAAGAAAAAATTCAAGACTTGAGTGGCAATAATGAAAAATTCTATAGGGAAAAATACTGAACAACATAGGAAACATAAAAATAAGATGGAAGGAATACACAACATCATTATACCAAAAAGAACTGTTGGATGACCAGTCATTTCAAGATGTTGCATATGATCAGGCAGGAATCAATGGTAGTGAAAGACAAAGTAGAAAGAGCAGTGAAGAATTAGTGGAACACAAGGGTCCAAAAATTGATGGAATATCAATTGAGATGTTTCAACAAACAGATGCAGCACCGGAGGTCCTTACTTATTTATGTCAAGAGATTTGGAAAACAGCCACTCGGCCAACTGATTGGAAGAAGTCCATATTTGTGCCTATTGCCAAGAAAGGAAATGCAACTGAATGTGGAAATTATCAAATAATATCATTAATATCACATGCAAGTAAAATTTTATTAAAGATCAGTCAAAAGTGACTGCAGCAGGATATGGACAGTGAACTCCCAGAAAATCAAGCTGGATTCAGAAGAGGGCATGGAACTAGGCACATCATTGCTGATGTCAGACGAATATTAGCCAAAAGTAGAGAATACCAGAAAGGTGTCTATCTATGTTTTATTGATTATGTGAAAGTATTTGACTATGTGGAACACAATAAATTCTGGAAAACATTGTGAAGAATGGGAATACTAGAGCACTTAATTGTATTCATGAGGAATCTGTACATGAACCAAGAAGCAGTTGTTCGAACAGAACAAGGAAACACTGTCTGGTTTAAAATCAAGAAAAGTGTGCATCAGGGCTGTATCATTTCAGTATACCTCTTTAATCTCTATACTTAGCAAATAATCTGAGAACCTGGACTTTATGGAGAAGAACATGGCGTAAAAATTGGAGGAAGACTCATTAACAAATAACAACCTGTGTTATGCAGAAGACACTTACTGTTATGCAGAAGCACTACTTACTGAAACTGAAGAGGATTTAAAACATTTACTATGAAGATCAAAGAACACAGCCTTCAGTATGGACTGCACCCTAGCATCAGCAAATCAAAAATCGTTACATCCGGGTCAATAGGTCGCTTCATGATAAATGGGGAAAAATATGAGGTTGTCCAAGATTTTGCCTTATTTGGTTCTACAATCATCTCCTATGGAAAAGACAGTCAACAACTTAAAAGACTTATTACCCTGGGAAAAGCACATGAAAAAGAGCTCTTTAAAGTGTTGAAAAGTAAAGATGTCACATTGAAGACGAAGGTGCACCTGACTCATGCCATGGCATTTTCAGTCTCATCATATGCTTGTGAAAGCTGGACATTGTATAAGGGAGATAGGAGAAGAATTGATTCTTTTGAATCATAGTGCTGAAGGTGAATATAGAATACAGCATGGACTGCAAAAGAACCAACAGATCTGTCTTAGAAGAAATGCAATGAGAATGCTTCTTAGAAGCAAGGATACCTAGGCTGCACCTATGTATTTCGGACAGGTTGTCAGGAGGGACCAATCACTGAAGAAAGACATGTTTGGGAGAGTTTCAGGTCAGTGAAAAATATTAAGACCCTTGACTAGACAGATTGACACAGTGGCTACAACAATGGGCTTAAACATAAAAATATAAAAAAGATCAGGTGACTGGCACAGAATTGGGGAATATTTCATTTTGTTGTGCATGGGGTTGCTACCGTTTGGACCAGACTCCATGATACCTAACAACAACAACAATATAGAATATATGAAATGCATGTGAAATGCAAATTATTATAATATCTGAGATGAAAAATGCACTAAATGGGATTCATAGCCTATCAGATATGGAAGAAGAATAAAGTGAACTTGCAAGCATAGAAAAGGAAGCTAAGCAAATTGAGCAGAGACAGAAAAAGAGAAATATGTACCAGTGAGGTGAGGGTCAACATTATGTGTATTAGCTAGTTGGATTCCCTGAATGATGGAGGTAGGAAAATCATTTGAAAAAAAAAAATGGTGACATAAAAGCTTCCAAACTTAAATAAAACTATAAATCCACAGATTCCAGAAACTCTTTGATTCTCAAGGATGAGAAGCATGAAGCAATCTATACCTGGTCTTATGATAATAAAATTAATTTAAAATAGTGATAAATAGAAATAATTAAAAGCATCTTTCATTTAACACTACCAACACATCCACAGCTGTAGTTGGACATATCAAACATACTTCAAATGATTAATAGAACAACTAGGTGGAACAATCAGCAAAGGCATTATATCCTTGAAAAAATGACTAATCAGCATGTCCTGATTGAAAGCTATTGAACACTCTGACTAAAAATAGCAGGAAACATACTGTTGAGGGTGCATGAATCATTTACCAACATATACCACAGTTTGACCATAAAACAAGTGTCAAATCCAAAGTCATTTATGTCTGTTAAGATAATTTTCTGATCAAAATTATATCAATAACAGATATATCCTTGTAAAGTCTCCATGCCTTTGTAAATAATTAACACATTTCTAAATAACCCATTGATAAAATAAAAAAATAACAAATGCTTAAGAAAGAATTTTGGATCAAATCCAAATGACAGAGGCAATTAATCAGAATTTCTAGATTGTAACACATTTCATGCTCAATTATGAAGAAAATAAATTAAAAAAAAATGGAGCTGAAAGACCACTTTAAGTAACTAGAAAAAGAAGAGAAAACCAAATGCAATCAAGAAAAGGAAAGAAAATAATGCATATTGGAATAAAAATTAATGTATTTGAGTTAGAGGTTAAAGTACAAAACAGGAGCACAGCAGAGAAAGTTAATTGTACTAAAACTTGATCATTTGAGAGAAATCAATAAAATTGATGAAATATTAAGTACACTTACCACAAAAAAAGAGAACATGTGCTTAATAGCAAAGTCAGGAATGAAAGCATTATATGAATACTGACCTCATAGAAATTAAAAACACCATCAGAGAATATTATTTGGGTAAGCTAGATATTCACACAGATAAAAGAGGCAAATTGTATAGTAGCTAGAAGCTGATGCAACTGCAGAGCTGTATTACTGGGCATGTGACCACCCAAAAAGTAAAATGAAAGACCACTTAGAACTGCAGGAACAACATGGCCCATTGAGACAACCTCTAACTTTACTTCATTATAATGGCATCTCCGTATTATTACTGTTGCAGACTTGGCCCTTTCCACCATATATCTGACACCATGACATATCCCAAAATTCCATAAAAGGATATAAAACAGAAGTAAACCCTCTTCCAGGAAAATCCCAACCCATTCTGGAATGCCGTGCCTTCACTCATGAAGAATGCTCCCCTCCATGAACGTGTGCCCATGAGATGAGCTGTCCAAACTCTGAGCATACAGGACTAGCTCTGAGAAGCTTCCCACTCCCACCTGGAGTTGGTACTTTTGTTTTCACTTTGTAATAAAAGCTTCTCTCTCTCCTAATTCTTTGCTTTGTCTCCTCTCTGAATTCTTTCTCTGACAATGAAAAGAACCTAGAAAATCTGAGTGGAGGTCATAATTTCCCCATTCCTGAGACCTCCCAACAGCCCACCACCAACACTATGAATTATATTACACCAAACTGTTTATGTTACATGAAATGGAGAAATTTGTATGAAAACGTAAATTACTAAAGCTACTTTAAGAAGAAGCAAAAGCTCTGAATATAACATCATTACATAAATTAATGCCTAAAAGTCTTCCAAGGGATACCCCAGGCTCAGATGATGTGACTGGTGAATTCCACCAACCATTTAACCTGTTACCTCACAGTGTCCTATTTATAGGACAGTAACTCACTCCACATAAGGAAACGTTCACAACACTATAGTTTCCATTAGACTAAACATAAAAACAAGCAGCTGGTAGGAGACAAGGAGATATATTGTGATAACATTTGTATCCTTAAAAGTCTAATATAAATCCCAAGCAACAAGAATCTGCAAATTTGATGTTGTTAGATCAAGTCTGTGTTTGACTCATAGTGAGCCTATATACACCAGACATAACACTATTGTGGTGTTTCTCTACTTTTCCTAGGGTTTTCAATGGCTGATTGTTTTTTGGGGAGTGGGTCCATCTCACAAGCCTACAGCCCCTGGTGTTCCTAGGTGGTTCCCCATCCAAGGACTAACTAGGCCCGACCCTGCTTAGCTTCCAAGATCTGACAAGATCAAATGTCACAGCAGTACAGCTGCAAATTTGTTACTGCCTTATAAATAGGACAGTTCACATTAATAAGTTAAAGAAGAAACTTATTCTTCTTTACATCATCCTGCATAGGCTTTTCAAAACAAAAAATTGGGTAACACTTTTGACTCTTCCTTAGAATCCAGTATCACTTTGGTATCCAAGTGAGATGAACACTTCTCATGGGAATAAAATTACAGACCAATGTGTATCATAGATACTAATACCAAAGTCCTCAAACAGTATTAGCAAAACAATTCCAGAAACATATAAAGAGTATTAAATACCATGACACATTTGGATTTTTCCCAGAAATCCAAGATTGAACATCAAAAATAAACTAATATACTATAATATATAAACAAATAACAAAATTACACAATTACCTCATTAGAGGCAAATAAAAAGCATTTGACAAAATCCAGTATTCATTCATGATAAAATCTCTCAACAAGTTAGAAGAGAATTTTAGTAACTTGATAAAAAAAATCCTTCTTTTTTTTCAGTACTGGGGTGTTGAATTCAGGTTTTTGCTCATATTTTGCAAGTACTCTACCTCTGAGTTGCACCCCACACCACCTAAAGTACTTGCAGCCTCAAACTTATAACTCTCCCGCCTCTACCTCCCAAGTGTCTGGGATTACAGGCTGCATCATCACACCCAATGGTAAAAAGCTTTCTCAATCCTACAGGGAAGGGAGGGAGGGAGGAAGGAAGGATGGATAAAGGGAGTGAAGGAAGGAAGGGAGGAAGGAAGGATGGAAGGAAGGAAGGAAAGAATGGAAAAGAAAAGTGCTTGATACTTGGTGGGGTAGGAAGATTCACTGCAAAATTGCTCCAAAGAAATTGCTGGGTTTTAGAAAATGTTCCCTCAACTTCAGAGGGTCATGGATCAGTTAAATCTGTGCATTTTTCAAATTAATCAGTTGTACATTTAAGATGTGAACATTTCAAACATCTTAACTGTGCATTTGAAAAAAATAGAACCATAAAAATCTCGCGTTCTTGGTGGGTGTGCTCTGCTAAATGGTTTGAATCGGCCCTTAGAACCTGTGTTCTTTGTATCTAGCCTAAAGAGAATGTGAGAACAGATTAAAGGAAAACAAAGGAAAGCGAGTTCTCACTTCGGAGAATAGAATTATATTCAGGGGTAGCGGGTGAGAAGATCAATACACAGGGCAGGGTGGGTTGTCTCACAAAGATGGAGGTCACTCACTGTGTGCAGCAGGAATCTCCGTGCTTGTAGGTATAAATGTAGGGCGCAGAGAGGAAGATAAATGTTGTTGTTGTTAAGTGCCCTCGAGTTGGTGTCTGACTCATAGCGACCTTCATAGGGTTTTCAATGGCAGACTGTTTCCAGATTGCCTTGGGAGTGGATTGCTAGGTCCTTCTCCCATTTTTGGGGTGCTGAGAATTGAACTTGGGACCTCAGAGACTGCAGCTCCGTGCTCTACCAAATGAGCTAAATCCCAGCCCAGGAAGAGAAATGGCTGGAGGTTTATTTGGCCCTTTTTGAGGCCTGAGGTGCATTCAGGACCCCTGTGTGACTCCCTGTGGCACATCTGGCTTGAGTCCACCAAGTCTGAGCCTGCAGGGCCCCCACCCCACTTTAGACCCTTGCTCTCTGATAGGTCATATCTATCACCCTATGGCCACTAAGAGGAGGCCTATGATTGGTTGCTCCCTGCCTCTTACCCACCTATCAATTATCAGGCTCATGATTGGCCACTTCCAAACAAAGCCCAGAGTTCTTATTGGTCCCAAGAGGAATAAAGGGAGAGCTCTCTAGCAGCTTGAGGTCTTGCTTTAGAACCAGCTCTTGCCTTGCCATCATGACCAGGACAGAGAAAGAAGACTGCAAGAGGAGAGGGGATGCCCACCAAGGAGAGAAGCAAACACCAAGACTGGCTGAAGAGAGATGGGAGCAGCGACCGGAGCAGCGACCAGACCAGCGTTGGAGGCCAACCAGAGCAGACCACAATTGCAGAGAGCAGCTGCAGAAGGCACAGTGCTCAGAGCTGTGTCACTTCACCCTCAGAGCTGTGAAACACTTTAAGGCTGCATCACTTTTAAGTGCTATACAGTAAAGAACTGTGTTGAAGAGACCTCCTGAGGTGTCTCTCACTCTGTCACACTCACCTGGTCCCCACGGATTCCATGTTTGTAGGGAAAAGATGTTATATGTGAGGTTCCTGCTCCACTATCTGGGCCCAGAGAGAGAACCACACCGGAGCCGTGAGCCCCACATGTGCTTACTATAATCTGAAATGCATTGAGGACTTTTCCTTTGAGTCATTGTCCACATAAAGAGTGAATCAAGAGAGGCAGTCTCCTACGTGTAGAAAAAATGAGGACTTCCTTTAAAAAGGTATTTAAACAGGAGCAAAAGACACTGCTATATTAATTTTCTAGCTTTGGTAATTATGCTATGGTTAAAGTTTGATACTATTAGGAGAAAATGGGTAAAGTGGACTTTCTGTACTTGTACCTCCAACATAGATATTCATTCCAAAAACCAGGTTTAAAAAGTGTATACCCTAGTTGTGGAAGATGGGTTTTCATTGTCCCAGTGTCTGACTATGGGTAATTTTCAAGAAATATCTGAGTACCATGATGGATGGATAAAACTGTACCAGTTCAGCTGTGGGTTCATGGATTCCTTTAAAAATGTAATAAGAGCTTCAAACCTTTAAAATTTCTCTTTCAAAGAAGAAAGCCAGCTCCATATGGTAGCTGCTGGTAGGCATCTGTCCCATCACAGACATTTACATGTTTGAACTGTTAGGATTCTGATGATTTGTTTTACCATGAACATGATGTTGATGTAAGCGGAAACACAACAGAGGCTGTACAGAGAGCTGCGCTCAGGTCAGGAAGCAGCAATACTCCACTTGCAGCACTGTGCTTGGAGAACAGGATTGCATACTTTTTGCATTAAAGTGAAGTAAATTGTCCAACTCTACCTCAGATCATGTATATGGTGCTGATCGCACCTTATGAGTTTGCTCCATATGAAACTAAGTCATACTCCTGAAGGGTATAATCAACTTTTTGTTTGTATTTTTCAGGGGAGGGTAAATTTCCCTTTGCTTTCTATAAAAGTATCACATATTAAATATAGAAAATTTAGACAAGAATAGGATAAAAACAAAAGTCTCCATAAACTCTGCTGCGTGTTTACCACAGGTAAATTTGGTTTCTTATACTTTATAACTATATCAAACAAAAATTATATATTTCACAAAAAGCATGGAGTTCTTTATACTGCACAAAAGGATTTATGTTCTATCCCTAGAGGAAAGGAATACTACTTCATATATTATACCACCATAACCAATTCTTTTATAAATAATAACTTCCCCTTCAAGAAGTACTTGGATATAGTAATTCTTTTACTCCTGATTTCTTAGCTGCTCAGTTGGCCAACTGCTTGTTTACATCCTTAAAGGTGAGGACAGTGGGTCTTAGCAGGAAGAAACTGACTTATCTATGTTATGAGGTAACAGAGAGTGAGGTCAGGACACATCAGGCCTGGTGTTTATTCCAACATAATTTGTAGAAAGTGCATTTTTTCCCCACTTCCAGTCAGTCCAAACTCTTCAAAAAATAAATAAGTTGCCATTGGCTGCAATGTAGTTGCAAGGATGTCTGCTTTTTATAGATTTCACAAATCCACTTATTTATATATAGTCAAGAGCCAGGAGAGGTAAATGTTTTCTCAGACAAAATAATTTTATTTGTTCAGCTGTTGCAAAGCCCTGCTGAGATTATATCCTTTCTGCAAGACAACAAAATCATCCTGCTCATTTTACTCAAAAGTGTAACGCCAAAGACCAGGAAGCATGCTTCTTATCCACGTCTCTAATCACTGGATCTGCTATAGTTGTGGATAATCATCCACTAAAGTCAGAGTTATACAAAAACAAATCAATTAGTCCAACATCTAAATCCACAAGATGAAGATGCATCCAGTTACAAAGGGATAAACAGGCATATTGTGTTAGGAGAATTATATGTGTGAATAAACAATGAATCACAGCTGGAAAGGATAATCAAAAAATTAGAAAATTCAGGACTTAAATTTTAATTATAAAGGAAGTACCTATATTACCTTTAAGAAAGAGCCCAGCTAAAAAATAAATATAGGAATGCATCCCTGCAAAGAAACTTTCACACACAAACTTTCCCAAGAAGAATAAAAATACCATGTTAATCAATAAACATTTCACTCACTGGACTCCTTCCTCCTCATATGCCTACTCTGCTAGCAAGATAAAAAATGGGTGACTGATGCAGCAATAATAGTACTATACATGCATGAGAACGTCCAGTCTTTATCCACACTGCCTGGCAAGCTTACAGTTTGTCTAGTAAATGGATTCTTACACTCTCTTCAATGACTATTTTATAATTTAATACAACTAACCAGTCACAGTTGGCTGGGGTTTAGCTGTGTTGACAGATTGCCTCGCTACACTCTCTGAGGGCCCAGGTTCGATCCCCAGCACCCCCAAAAGGGAGGAAGGCATGGCAACCCACTGCTGAAGCAATCCCAAAACAATCAACCATTGAAAACCCTATGAGGGTCGCTATGAGTCAGATAAGACTTGAAGACACCTAACAACAAGAAGCAAGGCACAGTAGGACATGCCTATAATCCCAGCAACTCAGGAGAGAGGCAGGAATATTATGATTTCTTGGCTAGAGGCAGCCTGCATAACTTAGCAAGACCTTAACTCAAAATAAAAAGCAAAACAAAAAACAAAACCAAAAAAAGGCTAAGGATGCAGCACAGTGGTAGGGCACTTGTAAAGTATATGCAAGGTCCTGGTTTCAACTCCCAAGTAAGGCAGGAAAAATATTAACATAATTCCGCTCCACCCTTTGCCTGAGGTTTTGTAACTTGATATATTTCACAAAAATTGTTTCGGGTCTTTCTTTCTTTCTTTCTTTCTCTCATTTATTTATTTATTTATTTATTTATTTATTTATTTTTGCAGTTCTGGGGGTTGAATCCAGGGCCTTGCGCTTGCATGGTTTGCAAATGCTGTACCACTGAGCTGCATCCCCCACCACCCATTTTTTAACTTTTTGAGACAGAGCCTCACCAGATTACACAGACTGCCTCTGGCCTTGAACTTGAGGTCCTCCTGCCTTTGCCTCCAGAGTCACTGGGATTACATCAGATCATTATTTTTAACAATGAAATGAGTTTATAATTTGAGATGCTTGTTCACCCTTCATCATCCACTGTTTGCTTTTCCCTTGCAAGGGCTCACTCCTATTTTGAAATTGTAATCTAGCCCTTTGGGCTGGGATTTAGCTCAGTTGGTAGAGCACTGCGCTGCAGCCTCTGAGGTCCCGAGTTCAATTCCCAGCACCCCAAAAATGGGAGAAGGACCTGGCAATCTACTCCCAAAACAATCCTGAAACAGTCAGCCATTGAAAACCCTATGAGGGTCACTATGAGTTGGATACCGACTTGACGGCACCTAACAACAACAACAACGATCTAGCCCTTTATTTTTGTATTTCTACTACGTTTGTTTCGATCTATGCACAGTGTCAAGCAAAATGCTGCAAGCTGTAGTTTTTATCATTCGGGATTTATTCTCACCATACTGTGTAAAGCTATGTCATTCATTCACGATATTCTATATTATTCCACTGAATGAAGCCATCCTATTTTGGGTTTTCCTTTTGATAGAAAGTTAAGTTGCTTTTCTTTTTTCCTTATTGCAAACCACACTGTAATGAAAGTGTGCCTGTGTGCAATCCCCCATAGTAAATACCCAGAGTATGAATTACTTGCTCATAAATAAATCCATTCTCAATTTAAGTTGTTGTTAGGTGCCGTCGAGTCGGTATCCGACTCATAGAGACCCTCACAGGGTTTTCAATGGCTAAATATTTCGGGATTGCCTTGGGAGTGGATTGCCAGGCCCTGCTCCCATTTTTGCAGTGCTGGGAATTGAACTCGTGTCCTCAGAGACTGCAGCGCAGCGCTCTACCCACTGAGCTAAATCCCAGCCCTCAATTTAAGTAGAAGTTGTCAAATTGCTTGGTTACCTGATTTTATCAGCTTGTGTTACCACAACCACAGAGAGGACTGACTTTCTTCCCTTATACCAAAAACACAGGTTAAGTTCAGACCTCTAGGGTGTTTATAGCTCAGTGGGTGTGAAATGTCTCCACATCTAGCCTGATTATTATTATGATGGGCACGTTGCCACAGATTGGAGATTTAGATTTCCTCTTTTGTGAAATACTTTTTCTTCTACTTTGCCAGTTGTTAGATTGGATGCCATTCTCTAAAGTTGGGGTTGATTTACATATTCTGGAAAATGATACTTTGATAACTGTGTGCCTCAAAATATCTTCTTACAGGCTGTGCCCTTCCTTTTAATATTAATTCACACATTTTTATATAAACCTTTTCATATTTGTACTGTCAGATTTAGCAATATTTTCTTTACAAATCTCTAAAATCTTTGTTAGTTTTCTTTTTGAAATTTAAATATTAATTTATTAATATTATTTTATAAGAGACATTTTAGAGATGGAAATTGATTTTTTTTGTCCTATAGGTTTGCAATTGATGACCATAGTTAAATTTCCCCTAATTTCTCAACTGTTTTTAATATTGTCTCACTCATGTACCAAGTATCCTCTGGGTGTGGGCCTGCTTCAAGTGTCCTTAATAGGGTCAAAAGATTTAGCATTCCAACCTGAACCAATATACATTGTCCCAATTGCAATAATTTTAATACCTTAAAAGGAAAATCAGATCACTCTGTCCAGTTTTAAAATTCATATTGGCTACTTTTGCTTCTTTAACATTTTCCTATTATATTTTCAAATTAGCTATTTCTAGTGTATGTTCATTTGAATTCAACAAGTTTTTGTCCAAAAAGCTTTCTGATGATTAATTTTATTTTTACTCCTTCCTTAAAGTTTCTTGCAGAACTAAATTTTATTGTTGTTGCTAGGTGCCATCAGGTTGGATTCAACCCATGGCTGTTCTTATCGAGTTTTCAATGGGTAATTGTTTCAGGACTGCTTCGGGAGTTGATTGCCATGTCTTTCTCCCATTTTTGCAGGGCTGGGGATTGAACCCAGGACTTCAGAGAGTTCAGAGCAGCATTCTACCCACTGAGCTAAATCCCAGCCCCATAAATAATTTTATCATGTGCAAATAGGTAAATGAATTTCTAATTAGTGCCTTAATATAATTATCCAAACAGTCTCAACATGTGATTATTTAGTTATTGTGCAACTGCTAATATTCTATAATTTCATATTTTTCTTAAGGATTCATTTTTAGGTTTTTGAATATAGGTATTCCTACAGTCAAATTCACTGAGTAGAGTTTACATAAAATCAAGGTTATCTCACCATTTGTAGGCTACAGTTCAGGGATTATTGCAGCATGTGACTGCAAACAGTCAGAGCAGGACCACAGTCTCTCTGTACCTTGTTCTCTATGCACCCCTTCTTGTATGCATTACATTTATCTTATATTTGTCCTTTCCAGTAGATTTTGCAAACTTTAATGTAACTGCACTCAAATCTCAAATTGTGACTGTATTAAATGGTTTCTGAAAATGAGAAACAATTACATTTTGATCTCACTCTGATTGATCTTCGGGAATTGTGCAATTACGTTACGGTAGAAGGTATATTCTCTTTTTCTTGAGTGGTGGGATACATGATCCATAAACATATGCACATAGAAATTTTTTCTATATTTTCATAAATATGTGCTTTTAGATGAAGTAGTATTTTGATATATGAAACACCGTACATATTTTTAAAGGAAGACTGAGAAAATGGAGGTGGGGAGGTTTCATAAAGTTAGGAAAATGAGTAATTGAATAATTATAAAAATGCATGAAGGTAAATGTCACCAACCAGCTGGCCGGGGTCCCTTGGCTGTACATGGGTAGAAATCATGGGTAGACAAGAGGAACCGTTTGAGTGCTGGTTTTAGGCAGCAGTTTCATCTCTCAGGGCATGGCAGCAGGGACTGGTAGCAGCAGTCAGTTAGGGTGGCAGGAGAGAGGAGCACCTAGCATGCTGAGATGTCAGGGATCCCCAGGCAGCGTGTCAGTGCTCCAGTTACATAGGCTGAGTAGTCAGGAATCCTCAGCTCTGTAGGGCACCTGGTGTTACAGCTTCCAGGTGGCCCAGGATCCTCAGCCTCTGTAGCCTGTAGGTGTTGCAGTTCCCAGATGCCTGAGACCCTTGGCTCTGCAGACTTGACAGCTCTCTCGAACTCTTCTAGTCACCATGGCTGCAGAGTCTCCTTTCTGGCCCAACTTTATTGTAAGTAGCAACAACAATCTTTTTTACTGTTTCCCTTTCAAATGTTTAATATTTTCACTTATGTCTCTTACAAACATTATTTAAATGAATTTTGAAACTTTAATGTACTCAAACTATTGATAGCCTTCTGTCCTTCTTCAGCCTCCGTTGTCCACTACTTTCACCATCTTTCCACTTCCATAGTCCCTCTCCTCTGAGCCCTGGTCATCCTTCCAGAACTACTGATCCTTCTTTTAAATCCACTATCAGTGCCCTTTTGCTGTCATCTTTTGCTGTTAAATGCCTCCTCTTGTCGCTCTGAGTGTTCTGCTGAGCCACAATTCCCTTAAACTGTGATTGTCCTGGTTCACAAGGCCCCTCCCGTACAGCTGCTGTCTGGGCAGGGGACGTCTTCATCCCACCACCTGGGAAAGGAGGGGAGAAGTGGTGAAGAGCTGCCCTCCACTGCTTCCCCAGTGAGACGTCTTATGGCTGAGAGGAGCCTGTTCCAATCAGGTGGACCTCCTGTGCTGCCACAGGTCAGGAGCAGAGGGCAGAGCCGTCCATGATGCCTGCAGCCAGAGGTGACTTGTGGTTCCAGGATGCCACCATTAGTGGTCAGGAGCAGATATGGCCCAGGAAAATTGATGTAAAAATTCATCATTAGCATTTATGTTTTCTTTTTCTGGGCATGGGATGCAGAGAATGTAGTCCAGGACTTTGTGCATGGTAGACAAGTGTTCTGCCACTGAGTTCCCTCTCCAGCCCTACAGTAAGTATTTTTCTGACATAGTACCAGGCATGGCAGGGCCAGGTAATGTTTATTTCTGTGGTACATAGAGTTGCTATGATTTGGGCCCAACCTTATGGTAAGTAGCAACAACAATCTTTTTTACTGTTTCCCTTTCAAATGTTTAATATTTTCACTTATGTCTCTTACAAACATTATTTAAATGAATTTTGAAACTTTAATGTACTCAAACTATTGATGAGGTTGTCATATTTACATTCATCTATTTGTAGTGATTTTATATAAAAGTCTGTTTCTTAATTGTCTTCCTATTCCTTCGCTTCATTTTTACTTCTCCTACTTAAGTTTGGATTGTTAAAGTTTATGTATTTTCTCTTTATTTTACTGTCCTCATCCAGGACAATAAAGAGAAAATTTTAATTATTTATCTGTATCCCTTAAAATTTTAACATTATCTAATAAATTTTTCAATGTTTCCAAGAAAGTTAAAAATTATTCAGCAACTTTTTCCTCATCCTAAATAAAACAAGAAAGTTAGCAAAATTTAATTTCTAGACATTTATTCTGCTGCTATTTTCTTCATTACTGCTGTCTAGAGAGCCAATTTTACCTTCTAAACAAAAAACGGTAGTTAAGTTTTTACAGACACTAGTTAATCTACATCTACATTGTATTTGTCATTTGCCTGCACGAGCCTTTAATATTTCAAGCCCTGTCCTTGGGAACACTTGTTTTTAACTGAGGCAGAGTCTGCTGGAAAGCTCTTGAGTTTGTCAAAGCCTTCAACCTCGTACTGTTTCAGGATGCTGAGACACCCTCCACATGAAGCCAGGCCAGCTGGTTCCAGTCCTCAGTGCAGTGTGACAGATGTAAAAAAATTCACTTATTATAATTCACTAATAATTAAAATATATTTTAATTCTATTTTTCTTGCCTATTTAATAATTTCCTGCTCCTCTTTTATATCATGACCTTTTACCCTGAGAATTCTGAACATGTTTATGTTAAAACTGTTTTAGACTTAATTTTTATTTCATATAGAAAGAATTAATCTTGTTACTGTGGATATATATTACTGTATTCTTTTAGGCCATTATGTGTCTCTTAGTTTGCTGTACTATGGGGCTTGGGTGTTGCTGTGATGCTGAAAGCTATGCCACCAGTATTACAGATACCAGCAGGAACACTCATGGTGGGCAGGTTTCAGCTGAGCTTCCAGACTAAGACAGACTAGGAAGAAGGGCATGATTAATCTATTTCCAAAACAATTAGCCATTGCAAGCCCTATAAATTGCAATAAAATACTGTCAGTTATAGACAAAATAAGACCCCAGGTTGGAAGGCACACAAAAGACAGCTAGGGAAAAGTTATCTCCTCAAAGAAGAGTCGACCTTAATGAAGGGACTGAATTAAAGACCCAGTAACCTCTATTTGCTCATGTGGCATGCCTCAAAATGGGAAGAAATAATTGTAAATATCCATTAATAATTGGAATATAGAATGTAGGTAGTATATCTAGGAAAATTAGAAATCATTAAATGAGAAATTGAGCACATAAACATTGACATTCTAGGCATCAGTGAGCTAAAATTGACTGGCATATGTCATTTTGAATCAAATAATCATATGATCTACTATGCCAGAAATTATAGATTAAAGAGAAATAGATTTGCATTCATCATGAAAAAAGACATCTCATCTCAAGATCTGCCCTGAAATAGAATTTGCTGTCAGTGATAGAAAAATATAGAATAATATGCATACTCCTACAAGGAAGGCCAGTTAATATGACTATTATTCAAATTTATGTATCCACCACTGAGGCCACAAGGGGAGATTTTTACCAGCTTCTGTAATCTGAAATAGATAAAAAAAGCAATCAGGATGCACTGATAATTACTGGTCAATGGAATGCAAAAGTTCAAAACAAAGAAGGCTCAGTAGTTGCAAAATATGGCTTTGATGACAGAAAGGATGCTTGAGATTGCATGGTAGAATTTTGTCAGAACAATGGCCTTTTATTGCAAATATATTTTTTCACCAACATAAACATGACTGTGTACATGGAATCCATCAGATTTCACATATAGGAACAAAATTGACTACGTTTGAGGAAGAGAAGATGGAAAAGCCCAATATCAAAAGTCAGTAAGACCAGGGACTGACTGTGGATCATACTATCAACCCCTCATATGCAGACTCAAACTGAAACTGAGGAAAATTAGAACAAGTTTACGAAAGCCAAGGTATGATTTTGAGTATATCCCAACTGGTTTCAGAGACCACCTCAAGAACAAGTTTAATGCATTAGACACTAATGATGGAAGACTACAGGATTTATGGCATGACATCAAAGATATCATTTATGAGAAAAGCAAAAGGTTATTTAAAAGAAAGGAAAAAAGATAAGATCAAATTACATGTCAAAAGAGACTCTGAAACTTGACCTTGAACATTGAGCAGCAAAAGTAAAAGGAAGACATGATGTAGTTAAAGAACTAAATAGAAGATTTCAAAGAGCAGCTTGAGCAAAGAAAATCACATATTTTAATGACTTGTGCAAAGAGCTGCAGATAGAAAACCAAAAGGGCAGAACATGCTGTTTTTCTCAAGTTTAAGGAATTAAAGAAAAAATTGACCATGTTTCCCAGCACCATTTATTGAAAAGGCTATCCTTTTTCCAGTTTACTTGTTTTGCTCCTTTGTGGAATATAAGGTGGCTATAGGTGTGTTGAGGTATTTCTGGGTCTTCTATTAAAATAAGGCCATTTGCAGCAAAATGGATGGAATTGGAGAAAATTATTTTAAGTGAACGAACACAAGCTCCGAAAGAGAAACACCACATGTTCTCACTCATATGTGGGAGCTGAATCAAAATTATAAGAAGGAAAAAATCTTATACAAAGGTCTGATCATAATAAAAGAAACAAAAAAATAAGAATGGTATTTTTATAGATGGTCTAGAAAATGCATGTAATAGTTCTGACAAGGTAAAAAGAAAGTTCACTACAGAAAAAGTTTCTATCTTAAATAGAACTAGAACCCAAGGATATATAGGAAAATATTACCATAAAAAGACAAGTAAATGGTAGAGAAGTCTGTGATTGAGGAATGGGATGGGGGGAGGAAGCATACAAGAGAGTAAGGGGGAACCTATATGGTAATATACAACAAAATGCATATATGGAAATGTCACAATGAAAAGCATGTCAGAATGAATCACATTAAGGTGTACATTAAAAATTTCCAATAAAAAAAAGAAAATAGCTATGTGACCGATTGACTGAAAGTGATCCATATTTGTGGCTATTCCCAAGAAAGAGGATCCAACACAATGTGGAAATGATCAAACAATAAAAATAATATCACATGCAAGCAAAATTTTACTGAGTATTACTCAAAAGCCACTGCAGTAATATAGAGACATGGAACTACAGGAAAATCAAGCCATATTCAGATAAGGGCATGGAAACACTGACATCATTACTGATGTCAAACGAATATTAGCCAAGAGCAGGGAGTATCACAAAGATGCCTATCTATGTTTTATTGACTATGCAAACCCTTTGACTGTGTGAATCACAACAAATTTTGGATAACATTGGGAAGAATACAAATACCAGAGAATTTAATTGTACTCACAAGGAACTTGTATAAGGACCAGGAGGCAGTTGTTTGAGCAAAACAAGGAAATACTGCCTGGTTTAAAGTTGAGAAAGGTGTACATCAGTGCTGTATCATTTCATAGTACCTCATCAGTCTCTATGCTGAGCAAATTATCTGAGAAGCTGGACTTTATGAAGAAGAAAGCACCATCAGGATTGGAGGAAGACTCATTAACAACCTGCAGATGACACAGCTCTGCTTGCTGAAACTGAACAGCATTTGAAACATTTTCTGATGAAGAGCAAAGAACACAGCTTTCAGTATAGATTATACCTCAACATCTGCAAAATAAAAATCCTTACAACTGCATCAGTAGGCAATTTCACAATAAATGGAGAGAAGATTGAGGTTTCTAAGATATTGCTTTACAGAGTTCTACAGTCAACACCCACATATGAGCAGCAGTCAAGAAATCAAAAGATGCATTGCACTGGGAAAAGCATTTGCAAACTATCTCTTTAAAATGCTGTAAAGATTTCACATTAAAGAAGAAGGTGCACTTGATTCCCGCCATGGTTGTGAAAGCTGGCATCGAGTAAGGGAGATATGTGAAGAATTTACGCTTTTGAATTTTGGTGTTGGATAATAATATTGAATATATCATGGACTGCAAAAAGAACCAACTGATCTGTCCTAGAAGAAGTTCAACCAGTGTATTCTTTAAAGCTAGGATGGCTAGATAGCATCTATCTTATTTTGGACGTGCTATCAGGAGGGACCAATCCCTGGAGAAGGACATCATGTTTGAGAGTGGCAAGTCAACAAAAATTAGGAAGACCCTCAAATAGATGGATTGACACAGTTGCTGCAACAATGGGCTCACACATAAAAAGATAGTTTGCCTGACACAGCATTGGGTAGTGTTTTGTTCTGTTTTACATAGAGCTGTTATGAGTCGGACCCAATTTGATGGCACCTAACAACAATTCCTTTAGGGTCAAAACTCTGTGTGTTTTTTTTTTAAATTTGAAGATAGGATGGTGTGGGGATTCTTACCTGGAATCCCAGGGACAGGGGAGGAGTAGCCAAGAGAATTATGAGTCTGAGGCCAGACAGCTTGCATAACCCAGGATGACCATGACTCTAAATAAAAATAAGTAAAGAAAGAAAGACGGACAGAAAGAAAGAAAGAAAGAAAGAAAGAAAGAAAGAAAGAAACAAACAAACAAACAAACAACAAATGGGGTGGAGAAGTAGCCCAGTCCTGGAGCACTTGCAAAGGGTAGGAAAAACCCTGGGTTTAACTCTCAAGTACTACAATAAATAAATAAATAATAAAATTTGAAGATAGAACTACAGTAAGCATTATTATTTATTTTATCTTTTCCACTTCATTTAGTTATAAACCTCTTTGTATTGCCGCTCTGTTTTGATTGCTTGCAAATGTTTCCACTCAATTCAGCCAAGTAATTTTTTAGGTGGTTTGAGCTTTGTTAAATGCTTATAGTTAGGAATACACAGATGTAATGTTCAGCTTGTGACTCATGTCCAAGTTGTGAGAGGAGAGTTTTGTGATGAAGACTTCTGAGAAGGCAGCAACATAAAATATGTAACCTTTTTTCTCAGTTTGTTTAAATGAGGAAGCTCAGATTTTTAAACTGGAATATGATTGTTGATTTCCACTTCATGAAGAGAACCTCATTTCCTTTCATGGAAGTGGGAGGAACTCCTGATTTTCTTTTCCTCCCAAGAGAACTGGGGACACACATCTTGACAGACTCTTAGTTTGACTTTTTAAATATCATTTCTCTTTATTCTTCCCACTTTTGCATTCTTATTTCTTGTTTATTTTGTGGCAGTTTTTTTAGGTTCTGTCAAGTAAGGTCCAACTCTATGTACATAAAACATTCTCTGACATTGTGCCATGCCCAACATTATGTCAGAGTTTCTCTGCTATTTGTAGGGGTTTCAATGACTGATTGTTTCAGGAGTGGGCTGCTAGGTCCTTCTTCCATATTTGCAGTGCTAGGCATTGAACCCAGGGCCTCAGAGATTTCAGAACAGCACTCAACCAACTAAGCTGAACTCAAAAAACATTTATTTAGTATGTGCTCCCTTTTCCAATCATGACTTTCTATCTTTTTTATTTTGTTTCTTCTATTTTATTTCTTTTCTTTTATTTTTTATTTAATAATTGTATATGTTTTGTGGGCTATGGTGTGATTTTATAATACATGTATATATAGTAGACTGAGTGAAGATAACTAACATTACCATCTCCTTACATATTTTTTAGAGTGAGAATATTTAAAATCTGTTCTTGAGCAATTTTGAAATAAAAATAATATATGATAATAGTCATTGTGGTATGGAATAGATCATTAGAACTTATTCCCCTTGTCTTACTGAAACTGTTCCCTTCAACCACCATCTCGCCTTCCTCTACCTGTGCGGCCTTCCAGCACTAACTCTGATAACAACTCTCTACCTCTGTGTTTGGATTTTTTTAAATTAATTATTTTTTTTGTAGTACTTGGAGGTTGAACCTAGGGCCTCTCACATAATTCGCAAGTGCTCTACCACTGGGCTTCACTCCCTAGCCCATTTAATTTATTGTTTATTTTGAAGGAGAGTCTCACTAAGTTACTCAGGCTGTCTCTGGCCCCTGTGCCTCCTGTCTCAGCCTCCCGAGTGGCTGAGATTATGTGTTTGATATTTTTGAGATTCTGCATATGAGTGTTCCCACATATCTGTCAGCTTGTCATGCCCTGGGGGCTTGCATGTTGCTATGATGCTGAAAGCTATGCCATTGGTATTCCAGATGCTAGTGGGGCCACCCATGGTATACAGGTTTCAGTTGAGCTTCCAGGCTAAGACAGACTAGGTAGAAGGACCCAGCAGCCCACTCCTGAAACAAGTAGCCATTAAAAACTCTATGAATATCAGAGAAGCACTATCAAATAACCATGCCCCCTAATGAGTACCCCCAGGCTGGAAGACACTCAAAAGATGTCTAGGGAAGAATTGCCTCCTCAAAGTAGAGTTGACCCTAATGTTGGGAATGGAATAAAGCCCCTGGGACCTCCCTTTGCTGGTGTGGCACAACTCAAAATGAGAAGAAGCAGTGGCTGAAACATTGGGCTCAAACATATAAAGATCCTGTGCATGGCACAGTATTGGGTAGTGTTTTATTCTACTGTACTTATTGTTGTTGTTAGGTGCTGTCGAGTCATATCTGACTGTTAGTGACCTTTATAGGATTTTCAGTGGCTGATTGTTTTGGGATTGCTTCAAGAGTGTATTCGCATGTCCTTCTCCCATTTTTGTGGTGCTGGGAATCGAACCCAGGACCTCAGATATTGCAGAGCAGTGCTCCACCAACTGAGCTAAATCTCAGCCCTTCTACTGTACATAGTGGGGGTTATAAGTCAGATCTCACTTAACTGCATCCAACAATAATATATAAGTAAAGTTACGCCGTATTTGTCTTTCCATATCTGGCTTATTTCACTTAGGCAAAACTAAACATATGGCCTCCCGTTCTTATACAGCACCTATGTGCTGACACTTCACTGATTTATACCCCTACTCAAAACCTCCTCTCTCAGCTGCAGACAGTCACTTTCTGTTTATTCACTGGCAACACATACTCAGCTAGACCATGGAAAATGGACCAGAGAGGCCACTGGGATTTCTGTCAATGTGAAGCACCATCTTGACTATTCTACAGATTTCTATCTGCTGTTTTTGTTTCCATTCTTGCTCCATGACACTATTTCTATTCAGAGTTTAAAATTAACATTAGAAAATACAAATCAGATTATGGAAATGTTGTAATCAAAATATTCTAAGCTTTTCCATCTTAATATATTCTTCAGAGTTGTGGACCAGCCTGTTGTGATCTGCTGGTACTCAGACCACAGTTAGCTCCCATCTAACTACAGTCCCCTCTGGCTGTACCTCAGGGATTTGGTTCTTTCTGCTCCTCCGCTTCACATGCTTTCTCCTGAGATGTGAGCATAACTAGCACTTTATTTCACTGATGTTCTGATTCCAATGCCACTTCTTAATAGAAGATGTCATTGTTAGATATATCTCTTTCCACTTTCCCTAACAAGTGGCTCTGGCATTTAGTAAGAACCTGGTAATTATTTACTAGAGGAATGAATGACAATATCTTGTGACACTGGAGTTACTGTAGTTATCTAGAATATAGGGCTATTTGTAGATTATGTAGGAACATAGCCAGCTTATTATCATAATTGTTACTATTATCTGCATAAGAGTCTTTGCAAAAAATAATTTTATTTTAAAAAGACTATACAATTCATAGGCTCAGGAAAACTGTAGTGGTTTATAAATAAAGATGAAAAATGCTGTGTAGAGCAGTGCACTTGCCTATTTGTTTATCCTCACTCAGTGCAGACCAAGATTTCCCCAGCCTCCTGGCAATATGTCTTCCTGCTCAGGTCTGGAAATCATCTCTTTGTATTCTTTCATGTCCATGCAGCATTCTTAGCCAATTTTACCTCTCCAGCCTAACAGAAGTGGCTGCAATTGTGTTGCTTATCCTGGTGCTCACCAGGCCCTGTCTTTACTGAAACAAGACAGACCTTGTCTTTGTGGTTCCCTAAGTATTTAATATTGGTCACATCATTATTCAAACAGTGTACCATCTGTGTGCAGGCATGATGCTTTCAGAGGTTGTCACTGTGTTTTATTGATAAGGACCCTAAGTGCAAGTCTTATCTAGAGTACGCAGGAAAGTGAGTGTTGCTGTGATGCTGAAAGCTATGCCACCAGTATTTCAGATTCCAGCAGGGTCACTCATGGTGGACAGGTTTCAGCTGAGCTACCAGACTAAAACAGACTTGGGAGAAGGACCCATGGCCCACTCTCCAAACAACTTGCCATTGAAAACCCTATGAACAGCAGAGAATCCCTATTGTATGTAGGGTTGCTATGAGTCAGATACTGGCTCGAGGGCACCTACCAACAACAACATCAACAACAAAGGTGAAAGAGAAGGGATGGGCATGGATAGAGAGACCAAAGGGGAGTGATACAGAGTGAGTGGGACAAGCACCCCAAGTAGTTTTCAGAGCACCCTATCCAGAACTCAAGGCAGACTATTGGTACCAGGCCCCCAAGAGGTCTTGAGCAATTTCTTCCAAGCATCTTCAAATCTCCAGCCTACTTTGCCTGGGTCTAAGGAGAAAGCATGGTTTCTTCTTCACCATTACCAGAAGAAAGACCGCATCATTTAGATATAAAATTCTCATTTAAAACATACTTGAATGTGGTAAATGGCAATCTCTAAAAGATAGACTTAACTTTTATAAAAGGGCAAAAATTCATGATTGACAAATTTGGATCCTGGGGGTCTCAAGCAAAGGGACATGCATTGTGACTTTTAGTAAGGAGATGCTCATTTCATTGTTTAACCTGAAAATTGACTATGAAAGCAATTTTTGTGAAAAGATGTGGAATTGTTTTGCACAGCAAA
>VMDO01010876.1:51286-69599 GCA_007922755.1 Pedetes capensis
AAAAAAAAAAAAAAAAAAAAAAAAAAAAAAAAAAAAAAAAAAAAAAAAAAAAAAAAAAAAAAAAAAAAAAAAAAAAAAAAAAAAAAAAAAAAAAAAAATGGACTGGGGGTGCAGCTCAGCGGCCCAGCACTTGCAAACCATGCAGGTGCTAGGCCCTGGGTTCAACCCCCAGTACCACGCCCACACACACACACACACACATACACACACAAATACACACACACACACAAAAGAATAAGCATCTCACCTCATATAACTACTTTAAAGGATAACGTGTTTCTGCTGGTGTGTTTATTATGTGCTATTATGTTTATTTAAAAGTCAAGTCCTGTTACTCATCAAACAAAGCAAAATGAAGAACTCCCCAGTGGTACTGGGTAATCTATGTGTCTCATGTCTATGTTGCTGGCAAATGTTAAGCAGGCTAAATTCACTGGTTAATTTTCCAGTTTTAAATGGCCAAAAAAATAAATTGGAGACAGGAGTAAAACAAGCAATAAAACTAATTGAATGACTAGAGAGACGAGCAGGATTTGATTTAGTTGACTGATAAAACAAAAGTGCCCAGGGGGTAAAAGGAGTGTCTCTATTATTTTGGCACATAAATGAGAGGAAATGCTAGTTACAAGGCATGTATACATTGAAATGGTTTATTTTCCAAGATCATCTTTGTATTTTGCATATATTTCATTTCCTATATGCACTACGCCTGCAGCCGTAGCCCTGTGGTATCAGATCCCATCAGATCTCGGAAGCTAAGCAGGATCAGGCCTGGTTAGTACCTGGATGGGAGACCGCCTGGGAACACCAAAAGCTGTAGCCTTGGGAAAAGGACCTGGCAACCTCCTCCAAAAAATCAATCTGCCATTGAAAACCCTATGAACATCAGAGAAGCACTGACAATAGTGTTTTTCCTGTTGTACAGAGGGTCGCTATGAGTCGGATACCGACTCGATGGCACCTAACAACAACATATGCACTACAGCCCTATGTTGACCCAGAAGGATACATCACAGCAGCAGCATATACACATATACACGCACACCATTTACTTCAGGGTATTAAGATTGAGGTGCTGCTTAAGGCAAACACAGGTGAGCACTGTGATGGACTGGTTCATGGCTGATCTCTGTACATGATCAGTCAGAAAAGAAATCTGACCATGGATGGGGAGGATCAACTCAGTGCTCTCATTTTAAATTCAATGGTTTTGTAGCCTTCTCTTCCAAAACAATTTGGGGAGCTGTATCAGTTCCTTATTCTTGCTATAATAAATGATGATGAACTCTGTAGCTTAGAGCAACAGATATTGATTATCCATAGTACTGAAGGCCAGAAGTTCAAAATATGTATCACTGGGCTAAAATAAAGATGTTGGTAAGGCTGTCCTCTCAGGAGACATCAGTGCCATTATTTGCCTCTTCCCATAGCTGGCGGTTGCTCCATTCCTTAACTTGTGGTTGTATTACCAGATCCTCCAAGGATAATACCTTCAGATTTCTTTCTGTTCCATTTCCCCATCTTGTCCAGGTGTGATGTATGTAAACTCTCCCTTTGTCTCCCTCTTGGATGGATGCATGGGATTATGTTTAAGGCCCAGACATACATTTTGGGATGATCTCTTGATCTCATGATGCTTAACTTAGTCACCTTTGCAATGGTTCTTATCCTTTTTCTTTTTTTCTTTTTTCTTTTTCATTGTTTTTTCTTTTCCATAAAATGCTAGTATCTAGAGATCATGATGTGGACACCTTTTGACAGTGGAGGGGGTGGTTTTCAGCTACCATATGAGTGTTGAGGACTTCTTCTATCACGAAGAAGTTTTAATATAAACAATAGCTCACCGTTTAACACATATGTTAAGATTTATACCAAGCTAATAGCGTTCAAGTGCATAACAATAGGTCTGGAATTAAATTTTATACAAAATTGAGATATTACACAATCTTCTAAAAGTTTCCATAGATTTTCATATAGAAGCCAAATAAGAGTGAGTTTCAGATGAGCATAGATAGATAGATAGATAGATAGATAGATAGATAGATATGGCCAAAAGAACCATTATTTTAATAAGATTTGAATTTTGTATACTTGCTTTACCTACATTTTATTTCATAGAAAAAGAAGTAGGTTTGTAGAAAAAATAAGTAGAAGGTATAATGACTTCCTGTGTAACCCCAATCTTCCCTTCATTTTCTACAGCTTCCCCCAATGATATCTCTTACCAGAGTGGTACATTTGTTACAATTACTGAATCTACTTTATCATATCAAAATCATTTAAATTTCATAGTTTACATTAGGGTCCACTCTTGATGTTGTAAATTCTATGGGTTTTGACAAATGATAATGGGATGTACTTACCACTATACAGAACTATTCATGGGCTTGGGTTTAGCTCAGTTGATAGAATGCTGCTCTGTGCTCTCTGAGGCCCCGAGTCTGATCCCTACCACCACAAAAAATGGGAGAAGGACTTGGCAATCTACTCCTGAAACAATGTCGAAACAATCACCCATTGAAAACACTATGAACAGCAGGGAAGCACTGACATAGTACATGACATGGCACAGTGTCAGGGAGTGTTTTGTCCTATTGTACATAGGGTCACTGTGAGTCAGATCTGACTTGACAGCATCTAAGAACAAGAACAAGAACTATTCATGCACAATATTTTCATTGCTCTAAGAAAAAATATCTGTGCCTCCCTACAGACTCTGGCAGCTCTTGATCTTTCTCTTTCTCCATAGTTTTTGGTTCAGAATGTATTACACTTGGAATCATATACTACATAGCCTATTCACATTGGCATCTTTCACTTAGTATGCACTTAAGTTTTCTCTGTGTGTTTTCATGGGTTGATAGCTCATTACATTTTAGTGCTAAATAACATTCCATTGTCTAGATGTACCATGGTTCATTAATCCATTCCCTACCAAAGGTTACATCTTAGTTACTTTCAAGTTCCACCAATTAGGAATAAATCTGATCTCCATGTGCACATTTCACAAAATTGAGTTTTAATGTCCACTGCCACCCTAAATGCAAATGGCATTTTAATAATACTGCAAGTACATTCCCACTGAGCACCATATTATTCATATTGTAGGGCTCAAGGCTGAAGACATGCATCATTATGAGAAACGCTTGCTTAGTCTTGCTGATGGGGCCATGTTAAGATTTTATCTGGATTCTAGGTAACTAATGTTCTGCTTCATTCTTCAAAGGTAGACTTATTTGTTTGTTTGTTGCATTATCTTCTAGCAACAAGTTTTGAATCTTGTTTGATGAAAGCAAATCTTAGTAATAATTAATGATCACTGATTCCATATCAGACACTGAGTGATTTTTTTTTAAATTGATGGTTGAGAAACTAAGTATTTTCTCTAAGATCACATACCCAGTAAGAATAGAGGAGGTATTTGAGACTTTTTAATCAAAATTCAGTTTTATTCAAAATATATCCCTAGAATGGGGTTCCCATGTGGTCTCAAGACTAGGATCGCTGACCTTGAATACCAGCTGCTAGTCTCAGATCTTCCTAGGAGAACCTGGGATGAGTGCCTGTCCCAGACCCGAGTAATCATAGGGACACTCAGAGGATGTGAAGGTCGCTTTAGCTGCTGCTCTTTCATCCTGCCTGCTCCTTCCTCCCACATAGCTAGGTGTGTCTTATAGCTTGAAAGGTGACATTCCATCCATGGGTCTGTCTTACAATCTGAGTGGTAAATTTTGATTCCAACCCTATGGATTTACCCTTAGCTTAGTGAAATTTAGAGATATATAAAGTTCAGGTTTTCTGTATTTATTATTCTTACAGTTTTATTATAAATCTCAGTTGGGTTTGTCTTACTCCATTTTCTGTGGCTGTAACAGAACACCACAGGCTGGGTAATTAATTCATAAAGAAAGGAAGTTTATTTGGGTAATGCTTGTAGAGGCTGGCTGCTTCAGAACATGAGCAAAGGCAGGGAGATCCAAAGAAGGTGAATTCACTTTTATAAAAATGTGCAATTATGAGAATGAACCTACTCGCCAACATATTACATTATTAATCTTTTTATTGAAGAAAGGGCTCTCAGGACCTGAACACCTCCCCTGAGCATCTACTCCTCAATAGTGTCCAATTAGGAATTAATGTTCCAACACACAAACTTCTGGAAGCTTCTTTCAAATTATAGTAGAGAATTTTTTTAAAAAATCAATTGTTTGAATTTTCTATTTCCTAAGCCTAAGTTCGAATACTATTAATTTCTCATATTTACCCCATCATACTATAAATAGTAAGAAACCAACTACTAAAAGCATCATAGGCCAAAAAAAAAAAAAAAAAAAAAGACAATGAAGTCCTGAAAACAAACTGTACTTATGTGTCTGTTCTCAAAGATATCATACCCTACTCCATGATGAGATTTACTCAGGAAGATATTTACTTGACATATAATGTTCAATGTGAAAGAATAGAGTCTTTGATACTATATAGAAAAATATGTTATTTTTGTAGCATAATTTTTATAATGTTAGCTTTTTATACAGTCTATGTTTATTTTGACAGCTTTCCCATTGTTGTTACGTGCTGTCAAGTCGGTGTCCAACTCATAGAGACCCTATGTACAATAGGTGAAACAGTATTGTTAGTGCTTCTCTGCTATTCGTATGGTTTTCAATGGTTGATTGTTTTCTGAAAGTGGGTTTTCCATCCTTCTCCCCAGCCTACAGCACCTGGTGTTCCCAGGCAGTTTCCCATCCAAGTACTAACCAGGCCTGACCTTGCTTAGCTTCTGAGATCTGATGGGATCAAATGCCACAGTGGTACAGCTGCAGGCATTTGACGGTCTTATTGAGATGTAACTCATATACTATAAAATTCACACTTTTTGAGGGTCCAATGATTGTTATTAACTGTTACGTATTATGGAACCATTAACAGAATCCAGCTTTAGATTTTGATTTCTCTCATTCTTATGCTTAGGTGCAAGCATGCCCTGGTCCCACCCTCAGAGAATGGTGAGAAAAAATCTACTCTTTGTCTATAGATATTCCTGTTCAGACATTTTAAATAAATAAAACCACACTTGATCTTTTGCACCTAGTTTCTTTTACATACTATAATATTTTTGAGGCTTGTGCACATGTAGCATGAGTCATACTTTGATTTTTTATAACATTTTATTGTGTAGGTATAATTGATTTTTAAAATGTATTCAACAGTTAATCAATATTTGAATGGTTTTTACATTTCTGGTGTAACTAACACTGCTGTGAATATTTGGAAGGAAGTCTGAAATGATATTTGACCAGCAAACCTGATAATTTCTGCTAACATCCCCAAAAGTTTGAATGGAAATTCAAAAAATCATACAATAACTTAAAGCAATATTTCACTAACTTTCCACCCATGTCTGAAGTTTGAACTCTCCATTTGAGGGCACCACAATGCAAGGCTACATCTATAGGAGATGACATTTAGAAAAATAAGGAAATATCTTAATGGTTGAAGATTATCAGTGGGATACTAGTTGCCCACCTCTACTATTAACTCACCTGCAGCCATAGCACAGTGGCTTCCAATCCCCTCAGATCTCAGAACTAAGCAGGGTTGGGCCTTGTTAGTACCTGTCTGGGAGACCGCCTGGCAACACCAGATACTGTGGGCTTGGGAGAAGGACCCAGCAACCCCTGGAAACACTTTGCCAATCTCCACTACACACTCTCTCCCTCATTCCCTCTCTGTCTCTGTCTTGTTTCACTCTCTCTTTTAACATGTAAAGCAAATTTTAACCGGTATGATAAACTGTCATCAATTTATTATTATGCTGTAAGTCTATCTCTTAAAGGTTATTCTTTAAAAAGGAATAAGAATAAATACAAAGCAACCTGTGAAATCTTGAAATTTCCATAGTTTTTCAAAGACAAAAAATATGATTTCATAGTACAATAGAATAATATGCTTATTTACATACAGTTGAATTTCTTAACTGAGAAAATCATTATGATACTCACTAATAAGGAAAAAGGGTGATGTTTTCTTAAATATGTGTTTGAATCCTGATAATTGTTATTGTATCCTGTTTGAAGAAAGTATTCTAAATTATAGAAAAATAGCTTTAGTAATTATACAAGAGCAACAACATACACATATTAAAAACAGTTCCATTTTTCTTCCTGTATCAGCCCATTTAATAATTTCTTACTCCTTATAAAGCTGAACTACTCTATGTGAATATATGCACTTCATTTCATGTAAGCCCTCAAAGGTGACATAAAATTTGACAATGATATAAATGGCAAAACACTATCTATTTCTTGTGTGTCTGTTCCAGAGTATTAATTGTACTGTTGGTATTCAAAGGCTTGCAGTGAACATTCCCATTGGTATTCTATAGCAATTTAATCACAATACTATTCATCATTATGTGTTACCCTGTGGATAATATCATTCATTGTAGGACTGATATTATGATACACTGGGGGGCCAGAGAGCTTTGTCTTCATTAGCTGACTTATGTGGTGACTTATAAGATTAAATGTCATCAATGACCTCCTAATTGCCAAACTCGTCCTCCTTAGAGTTCTCATGTTATTTGTCCTTTCTGCAATATTTGACCTCACTAAGCACTGCATTTTTTTACATCATTTTTCTCTTCTTTCTTTGTACTAGGCTCTCCTTGGTTTGGCTTCAGTCCTTTTCTCAAAATCTTCAGTCCCTTTTTAGGATTTTATCTCCTACACCTTGTCCTTACGTAAAAGCATCCTAATATTTCTTCAATGGAGAACAATTTTTTTTTTTTACATTACTTTGGGATTGAATCCAGGGCCTCACACATACTTTGCCAGTGCTCCTACTGCCTCAAATTCCCAATCCTCCTACCTCAGCCTCCTAAGTCTTTGGATTATAGACATGCACCACCATGCCCAGCTAATGGAAAACATTTTTAACTGAACCATATAAATTATACATATTTATGAGATACTATGTGACATTTCAACAAATATATACCTTATGTAACATTATTGTAATTCTCTCTACAAGATCATTTCCTTTTCCATGGATTTACCATCACTTCTAAGGGCATATTGTTTTACTCATGTCCAAAGTCATATTTTCAATTATATGGTGAAGCTAGTTCAGTCTATATGGAGAGGAAAGGGAAGAACAAAGAAGGAACTAAGATAAAGCTCTCTAATTAATTTTTTCATGTTCCACATTTTAGGCCCAATGTAAAAATTATCGGTGGATATATTTTACTAAAAGGATTTTAATAACTATAACCCATGCTATCTTTGTAATATCTAATATTAAGTTAAATGAATTCTCTGTGCTGAGAATTGATCCCTTGATCATAAATATCAAGTTTATGTTTAGTTAATATTTAATGAATTATTTTATGATTTATTGACAATATTCTCTTTCAAAAACTATGAAGAGTCTGGAGATTTACCTTCCTTGTAAGTATAATTTAATTTGACATACTTTCATGGAGGCTGGAAGAAGAGATAAGACTTCTGGGTCAGAGACAAAGGGCAGGTTGTTACTAGGCACAGTAGCAGTATCTAGGGTATGAGGATTTAAGCCAGTTCCCCAAGCTCCAAATCTCTGAGTGATCCAAGAGGGCTGGGCAACACCCCTCTGTATGGTGGGCTGTGTGAAAGGAGAGCCCTTGTGCTAGGAAATTCAAACCTTTTATAAAGGAAAATAAGTCTAAATTACTTTTACCCAGAGAAAGGCATTTGTTTTTTGTTACACTAGACAATAAACAAACCTAGCCCTTGCTCTGGGATGTGGAAGTATAGAGGTGTGGAGAAGACACTGTCTTATGAAATCTTTCACTAGATAAACATCCCTGAAATTATAATGTGGAGGAAAGCAACCTTTACTTCCTGCAAGTGCTCAATGCTCAACGTAATGTGCATAGAAGCCAATACTCTGGAGCTAGTGTTTGAAAAAAAAAAGAGTGGTATTGGAGGTGTACAGATGAGATAGAAGAAACACTCAAATCTGTCTTCCCAGTGGGCCAGTGTAGAGTATTTTGAAAGGCTTTTGAGATTGATGGTGTGAGAATGCCTTTGGTTTTGATTGGAGAAAGTTATGTCTTTCAAGGTTTTTACTATTTTATTCCTATATTGTGCCTACTGCCCTACCACTGTGGTGTCAGATCCTGTCTCAAAAGCTAAAGGGGGGTCAGGACTGGTTAGTCCTTGGATGAGATACTGCCTGGGAATATTGGGTGCTGTAGGCTTGGGAGAAGGACCCAGCAACCCACTCTCAAAACAGTCAGCCATCAAAAATCCTGTGAATGGCAGAGAATCACTAACAATAGTGCCTAACATGGCACAGTATCAGGTACGGTTTCATCCGTTGTACATAGGGTCGCTATGAGTCAGACCTGACTCTATGGCACCTAACCATAACATTCCCATGTTGTAATTTCATGGTCAGGACCCCTGACTCTTGGTTGTAGTACATGAATCTCCCAATCTTGAATCTAAGTTCTCATTGGTTTAAGATTTAGTTCTGTCTAGCTCAGGATCATCCACAAGCATTTCACAAGACAGCATGTCTTATAAAACATCATATACAACCATCAGAAAGAAAGAAGTTATATTAAAATGTCTAGAACTGGAGTGGAAGCTTAGATCCATTCTGATTTGGGTGCTTTAGAGGGATGGAGAAGCATAGAAGCTTGGTAGGTTCAGAAAATTGAAAAGTCCAGAGGCTTGGTTAGTGTACATGAAGTTAGGCCAGTCGTGCTTGTTTAGCCCTATGTATCAAGGTTAGTGTTCTGCTTGCCCACAGAGTCTTGGAGAAATTGTTCCCTTCTGTTGATGGTCACATTCATGAGAAAGTTCCTCAGGTCCTTGGAGATATTTCTACTTTGCAAGAGACACATTTTACAGTGAGAAGTAAGCACTCTTCAGGAAGTGCTTAGCAGGAGGCTGTAGCCTAGCCAGCATGGACTGGACTTCAGTCTCACTCCCAAAAGGTGCAGAAATGGGGCACACCCATCAAGAGCTTGTCCCTATGATACGTTTCCATTGTTTCTCCACTTCCTGAGCTCTGGAGAATTTACTCAGTTCCTCACTTCTTGAGCCTCTCGAATCTGACTTTCAGACCTCAGTACCAAAGCCATTACATGTATCTCATTTATCATTTAATTAGTACTACTTTCAACATGACTCCAAGTTGAAGAATGGATCCAACCTGAAATACTGACTTCTTTGCTGTCAGAGTACTGCATCTGACCAGATTACAAACAAACAACAACAACAAAAAACCTCAGTAACTATCATGTGTGTCCTGTACATGTGTTGTGTTGTTAGATGCCATTGAGTCACATCCAACTCATAGCAACCCTAAGTATAGCAGAACAAAACATTACCCAACACTGTGCCATGCACATGATCTTTCTGTTTGAGCCTTTTGTTGCAGCCACTGTGATTCATTTTGAGTCTTGCCACATCAGCAAAAGGAGGTCCCATTCCTGTCATTCAAATCAATTCTACTTTGAGAAGGCAACTCTTTCCCAGTGACTATGGAGTGCCTTGCAACTTACGAGGCTCATTTTCCAGTATTATATTTGGCAGTGCTTCTCTTCTATTCACAGGGGTTTCTTTTTCTTTTTTTTTACATGTATATTTAAGAAAAAGTTTAATTCACAAATGAGGCACAATTAAGAGACTAGGGACAATTATTCATAAGGTTTTCAATGGCCAATTTTGGGAGTGGGATGCTGGGTTCTTTTCCCTAGTCTGTCTTTGCCTGGAAGCTCAAGTGAACCTGTCCACCATGAATGGCTTTGCCATAAATTTCAGATATCTGAAATATCAGAATCACAGCATCACACAAGCCCACACAGCATGACAAGCTGACAGACACATAGGCAGCCAGGTGGCTTGCTCTTTCCATTTGATCCCAGGCAATAATCTGATGGAGGAGGATGTTCTTAACTCACCAGCTTCCACCCTGATCAGCCAGAACAACATC
This sequence comes from Pedetes capensis, assembly GCA_007922755.1. NCBI lineage: Eukaryota > Metazoa > Chordata > Mammalia > Rodentia > Pedetidae > Pedetes > Pedetes capensis. The sequence goes on from VMDO01010876.1 coordinate 61,271, forward strand.
TAGAGAAGTCCTTTCATCTGTAACCACCTTAGTCAGGTCATCTAGGTGGGTCTGAATGCCTTCCAGGCCTTCTACAGTGCCTTATATCACTTCAGGCAAGGTCAGCACAATTATAGCGTTTCATGTTTTCTCATTATGTGATTACCATCTCAGAGAAAACTGCCAACAATTTGTGTTTAAGTGATGGGTTAATTATCCTTCTAAGAAGCCCTGAGAATAACTGAATTTTCCCTCATTTTGGAGAGAGATCTGAAATCATTGTAGGTCTACATGACCTATTGATGATATTCCTTTATCACATAAAGGCTACTTTCCATACCTTCTGTGTCAGTCAGCTGGTGTAACACTATGAAAGAGAAACTGACTGAATCAAACTTATGAGAGGAAGGATTTACTGGGGTGTCATGTTCAGAGTTTTTCAGTCCACAATGGTGGCAGGCATGGTGGCAGGGCAGACATGGCAGGGCCTATGGCAGAGAACCTCACTTCTTGGCAATCAGGAGCAGAGCGCTTACAGGAACCAGGGGTCCAGATAACAATCTCCAAAATCCCACCCTCAGGTCCCTACTTCAGCAAGCGAGGTCCTGCCTCCTAAAGTTCCACAGCTTCCCAGGACGATGCCTCCAGCTAGGAACCCAACATTCAAATTTGTGACATTTGGGGACATTTTAGATTCAAACCATGTCACTCCTTAAGTGAGAAAATTTATCAATTGTTTTATCTGAAGGGGATGGGAAGAATGGGGTGCAAGTTAATTTATAGTTTATAGAAAAATAGCACAATTTTGAGGGCACATAGGGGGCTCCTGGAAAGTGAATGTTCACCCCTGTGGAGGTCTGCCTAGTGAGACATGGGCCAGGCAGGGGCATGGACTGATGGGCCCACAACATAGCATCCCACACAACTGGTAGTCTGTACTACCACAACTGGTAAGCTGTGCTCACCTGCCCAACCTCCTCATAACTGATAACACCATGGAGGGTCACTTCTGCCCACTTGCCAGTACAGATTGGGAATGTGGTCATCACTGACTCCCTTGTTGCCCTTCAAACCTCTTTAATAAACCCCATGAGACCCTCACCCTCTGTGTTGCATTGAGCCCTGTCATAACTGCCATCTTCATCCCTGTCACTTAACCATGTTAACCAGTCAAGAACCATGGAAGGTTGAGATTGAGTTCTTCCCATAAGCTGGCAAATTTGCCCTACATTTAAGGATCTAAGAAGATTCAGATTTCATGGATCAGAGAAAAAGATGATACAGAAGTAATAGAAATTGAGTGCTGGAATTTGTGGTGGTCCCCACACCCCAAGCCCCACCACTTGGCATAAAGAGGGCTAAGTACTGTTTCATTTGTGGGGGGTTATACAGGACAGGAACTCCAAGTGTGGGAACCCAAATGTTTCATGGTGGAGACTAAGCCTTCTGGAACTTTGTCCTGGGGTGGGCTATCCCATTTGTTGGACTAGAGATCAGACACTTGCCCTTTGTTCCTTTCTTTTGATTCCAAGGCTATTAACAATGTAAACACAATGTAGTCTTGAAGAAATAGACTGGAACCATTGTGGCAGTTTCTCTGCTCACAGGATCGAAAGAAATACAAAATACCCATGGAAATTTTCTACTTATACCTTTTGATTTATATATATATATATGTATATATATATATATATGTACATACATATATATACATATATATATGTATGTATGTATACACACAATAATTTTTAAAAATTCAGAAGTAGCATTTATGGAGCTCTCCTGAAAAGGAGAAATGAGAAAGGAAATTCAACCATTCCTTGTAAGCCATGCCATAATATAGTTATTTTGAACAATTTAAGAAACAAATCAAAGTAATTTATTCCCAAATCACTTAATTTCATTTCCTCTCATTGCTAGGACTTAACTCTATGATAACTGAGGAGTGTGTCATTTAACTTTTAGTAAAGGAGTCCTCATCTGTGAACCATTTAATGTTTCAGTTCCAAATGATCTTCCAATCTGAGGTTAGTGTTCCATGCAGCCTTGGACAACCTGCACACTTTCCTGTGTAATCTATAGCAGGAATGCTCAGGACTGTAATAATAGAGGCTCATGAGCAGTGAGGTCATGTAAGCACCTTTCAGAAATTTTGGACAACCCTACAGGATATATTGAATCCACCTAGTTCGTTTTAATGATGAGGACCCACAGGTCATACATGGGCAACACTGGTTTCCTATCCTTTTTATTTATTTTCCCAGGTCTGGTGGTCTGGTGGCTCATATTCTAGGAAGGAAAATAGACATAAAATATTAAATAAAATAGTAAACAAAATAAATTAAAAAAGCAACAAAACATTTACACATACACAACCACACACACTGGCAAACACAATTCTGGAGAATTTGGGAGATGCTTAAAGAAGTAAATAGCAAGTTGTCTTTTTCTTTAAGTCTCTTACCAATTCTAGGAATTATCATAATCACTAAATCTTTCCCAAAATGACACATAAACTGTGACATTGTTGATGTTGTAATTCTTATATTTTGGGTTTTATTTTGTGTGTGTGTGTTGTTTATGATTTAATCCATAGGCTTACTATCTGATTCTATTTCCTTGTTAATCTGTGAACTGGTTATTTATACCATTTCTCACTAATCTACTAAATTGTACTTTTCATTAAAGGCCTTTCTTAACTTTAAAGAAAATAACCTCATGTATGCCATGCCTAACATAACTTCTGAAATGCTTTTCTTTAACAGAATTCATACAATAATCCACCTATTAAAGCTATTATCATATTTTAAATCCTTATATATCCAATGATTTAGTTGTATATATTTTACTTTATTTTCTTATGTAGAAAATCCCATACTCTCTTGATTATTAGAGATTAGAACTTAAAACAGAAAATATTAAAAGTGTACACAATAAGTCAAAATATACCCAATGTCAAGTGTTGGAATATTCTTCAGGGTAAAGGAAAACAGTTGAATGTAAAAATAACTGACATTTTGTCTCTTCTGTTACTGCCCGTGATGATTCCATCTAATATGCTTATATTTCCTCCACAAATCACATAATTTAGTGTTTTCAGTTATTTGAATAACTAACTAGCTTCTGTTCTTTAAGCAGAGAGTAGGATATTGGTTAGTCCATTCCCTTCTTGCTCAAGGTGACACATTTCTTCAAATAACAAACCTCAAGCACATAATATCAGCCAGGATCCTTAAAACTGATTTCTCTAGCAGTATCTGTTCTTAGAATTGTTGTTCTCCTTGGTCCTATGAACAGCAGAGAATCACTGACATCGCCAGGCATTTCACAGTTTTGGAGAGTGTTTCCTTCTATTGTACACAGGGTTGCTTCTTGCAGACCAGGCATATCCAATTTTATAATCATGCTTAGAATTACATGACCTATTTCAAGCCACATATTTTAGTTATTTTTAGCATACCTATTTTAGTATTTCTGTTTGATTTAGGCATGTGATGGTCAGAGATTTAAACCATGCCTGCTGTCCTTTTGTCTCCAGCCAAAGACCTTTAGTGGGTACACAAAGTGATTGCTAAGTGGCTAATCTATTAGCAGTTTTCTCAAAAATGTAATTGGCCTTTTGCTGGGTAATAATTTTAATGGTCTCAGAGAGGTCAGATATGGAAAATAGAGTTAACAGTGATCTTGGGAAAGGCACTAAACTTTGAAACATTGTACCTTTCCCCATTTCACAGCCAGCAGATGCAATGAATGGGATAGCTGTGAATAGCTACCTCTTTATCTACAAAATAGTTTACCTGTCTTTTAATTAAGTGTGGCCTAATTACAATACTTAAAAATAAGCCTGTAAGTGTGAAAAGCAAAAATATCTATTCTCCATAAATTTATAATTATCGTGGTCTAACTAGTTGCATCAAAATGTCAAGTAAAGGCCAATGTCTTCAATATTGATGTGTAAATTATGAAAATCATGAAACAAGAAATCTCAACTGAACAAGGCTTAGTGTTCTCAAAGGAGAAATGGGAATTATAGTGGCCACAAGTGGCTTTCCTTACCATTCCTCCCACATACCCTAACAATTCTGGTTTGAGGGATTGTATTATTGAAGATAGTAGAAAAGAGTTTACATAATATTCATTCTTTAATTCACAGAAGGTTTGAGAAAGCAGCTCAGTGTGCAAGATCCATGTTAGACCAATGCCCTTGAACTGGTGGTGTCTACTGGGAATAGGCAACTAACTCACAGCTGAGAGAAATGCCTGAGAGTCTTCCAGGTGAAAGAATTCTTTGTTAATTTATATCACCTTATTTCTGCAGCAGCACATTGATCATGCTTACTGTGCTTTAATATCCTTGATTTTTACTATTGGAATTTAAACTTTAGATTATCTGCTAAGTTTACAGTGATAATGAAACCATACCAATGCTCTCCTTCTGGAAAATCAAATTAACCTGTGTTTACCAGGTGCGTTGAGTTGGATTCTACTGTTCTGAGCTAACAAGGCAATATATGAACTCAAGAGGGGGCAGAAGTGGTTTTGAGTTAGAACCTAAACTTTCCACCAGGAATGTCCCCTTTCAACATCTGATGCACTCACTCTCACAGCCTTATGTTCACAGTGCTCTGTCTTCAGCTTCTCTTATGTGAACATAGCAGGGGGAAATCCTGTCTTCCTCTTTTTATCTAATTCTGCTCTTGAGTTCTTCTTATCCAGGGTGTCTGGAAACCACCAGAATCATCTGCCATAACCCTGTTGTTGTTAAGTGCCATTGAGATGGGTCCCAGTCATAGTGACCCTATGTACAACAGCTGAAATACACCCAACACTGCCATGCCCAGCACTATTGTCAGTGATTCTCTGTTATTCATAAGGTTTTCAATGCCTGATTGTTTATTGCGGAAATGAGCTGCCAAGTCCTTCTCCTAAGCTTATAGCAAGTACTAACCTGGCCTGACCCTGATTAACTTCTCAGATCTGACAGAATCAGATGCCAGGGTGGTATGGCTGCAGAACAAACACCTCTACACAATAACTTCACAATACTTTCTTTTGAGGCTCCATGAAGGGTTATTGATTCTCTTCATTGGTAGAAGTGGAAGCAGCTAATTTGGCTGACCAAAGAATACAACCTCTAACAGGGAAGTGAATTGTTAAAACTCTTAGCCATCTTTACTTTCTTTGATGCTATCTGAGTGAATTCAAATGTATTTGCTAATAGGTACCAAATCCAAAACCTCTGGAATTTATATATCCCTTGAGGAAACATTACTTGCATATGCAGTAGCCTTTTACTCTTGCTCTATGTATACATCTGTGCATGTAGAGAACAATGTGCCCAAAAGGTTGTTGATGTTGTTAGGTGCCATTAAGTTGGTATCCAACTTATATGGACCCTACATATGACAGGTGAAACACTATTGTCAGTGCTTCTCTGCTATTCATAGGGTTTTCACTGGTGGATTGACTTTTGGGAGTGGGTGACTGGGTGCCTCTCCCAAGTCCTGGTGTCCCCAGGTGGTCTCTCAGCAAAGCACTGACCAGGCCTGACCGTGCTTAGTTTCTGAGATCTGATGGGATTGGATGCCACAGTGGTATGGCTGCAGGCTGCCCAAAACATACCCCTCCATAAATGAGACCATTCATTAAGTAGTTCAGGCCTCAAACCTTGGATCCATCTTTGAATCACTCACTGGCCAGCTTCACTTTTTAAGCAGATTTTATTATTCCTATAACAGCTGTTTTCCTTCTTCTTCATTTATCTTCATGATTACCTTGGAGGACATATCTTCACTGGCCTACACCCTCACTGGATAACAGCTTCCGCATTTGACTACAATTGTCCATTGGTCTTAAAAAAAAAAAGAAACAGATAAATTCTTTTTTTTTTCTTACCTGCTTCAATTGGTTTCCCAAATTTTACTTAGAAGAAAATCCAAATTCTAACAAATGGAGCCTAAAAACATGAGGACAACCCCTGCTTCTCAAGCTCCCCTTCCCTCTTGCTACACATCTATACTGGCTAAGCTGCTTGCTTGTGTGCTTACCGAATCCACCAAATGTGACGGCTTTCAGAGTTGATTTCCTTTGCCCAGATGCTCTCTGCATAGCATCCACATGGGTAGCTCTTCCTCATCGCCAAACCATCTTTCTAATCAAGACCATCACCAGTGACACTAAATGTAACATACCACCACAGTCACTTTCTGAATAATTTGTCTACATTCTTGTCTGGGTAATATTTTAGTTAGTTGGTTATTCTTTGATCTCTTTCTTTCCTGACTCAAGTCCAAGCCGCAGGAGAACAGAAATCTTTTGCCATTTCTCTCCCTGCCTTTTACCCAATGCCTGAAATATTACCTGGCACACAGTAGAAGTTCAATGGCTATCTGTTTACTTGAATGAAAATGAATGAATGAATGAATGAATTTGTATGTTTTGTACTAGAGCTCATTACAATTTCTATCCTATCTTCTGCCTTTTTTTTAGATGAAAGCTTAATTTGAAGACATTCTATGTTTCCGGGATAATTATGTATGTTCTGAAATATTACATCTCTTCCTGTTGGTTGTGAATTTCAAAGTTGCATATGAGATTTAACTTGAGGTTCATATTGAGGGAAATAGAAATGATAGACATTTTAAGCTTAGAGTTATGCTAGTGGCCAGCTGCAGCTTTGAATTAGGTGTGCCTTTGATTGAATGCACTGTTTTGCATTATGATTGTTGTTGTTGTTGTGAGGTGCCATCAAGTGAGATCTGATTCATAGCAACCCCATGTACAACACACGAAACACTCTACGACATTGTGCTCTGTCCAGAACTATATCTGACAGTGCTTTTCTGCTATTCATAGGGTTTTCAATGGTGAATTGTTTCCAGAGTGGGCTGCCAGCTCCTTCTCCCTAGCCTGCAGCACCTGGTATTGCCAGGCAGTCTCCCATCCAAGGATTAACCAGGCTGACTCTGCTTAGCTTCTGAGATCAGGTGGGATCAGATGCCAAGGTGCCATGGCTGTAGACACATCATAATGACAAGGAATGAATTCAAGTCATATTTTAATAAAGAAAAGCTTTGATAACCCTGTGCACATATATGCATATGCCAGACAGTCAAGAATCAACTGCACCCCATGTTTGTGGGGTGCAGTTCTACTTAGCAAAACTCCTCCTTTATTCAAACTGTGATAATACATACTGTACTCCCAATGTGGAAAAAAATGGCACTGGCACATAGAGAGAGGAGATCATATTAAAGGGCACTATTGATTAGTCTTGAGTCAAAAATGATCTGGCTATGTCTTCCAAGTGCACCATTCTAGTCTCATGGGCATGGAGGGCTGAGAGGAGAGAGTATGAAATGCCTTGACACTGAGAAAAGTAGACCAGAAACATCCAGTAGAAAGGGAATCTTGCAGTCCAGTTTGACCTGCAAACCAGAACACTCCTTTTTGCTTATTTAATCAATGAATTATTTTATGCAAACAAGTTCAATTTGGATGGAACACCTTAAGAATCTAAGAGCCATAAATAACTTAAAAATTATTATAAAGGTTACTTTTGTGCTCCAAACATCTGGATTAATATTTTGTCATGTTGCTATGAACTCAGATATTTTTCTTATTTGTTAAATGGAGATAACAATACTCATTTGTTTAAAAAAAATGAGATTGTATGTATAAACTCTTGTCAAGGTAATTGGCACTGTAGAACACTTTTAATACCCTACTAACACTATACCAGCAACAGGAACACTGCTATGTGACTGCTAAATACTATTTTTATGATTTATCTATAGTCACACTGTATTATGGATTTCCAACTGCTAACCTTCAATTCTCATTTACTATACTTCTCCTCAAACATGATTGTGTACATGGTATTGTAATATTTAACAGATTTGACGTTATTAACTAAAGTTGAAAGTCATGTGTTTCTTATGTTAGAAAAGTAAATGATTGAAGAGAGAATTGTCCATTTTGCCTATATTGTTGTTGTTGTTAGGTGCCGTCGTGTCGAGTCCGACTCATAGCGACCCTATGTACAGCAGATCGAAACACTTGCCGATTCTGTGCCAGGCAAACCATCTTATTTATGTTTAAGCCCATTGTTGCAGACACTGTGTTAATCCATCTGGTGGAGGGTTTTCCTCATTTCCGTTGATCTGCCACTCTTCCAAACATGATGTCCTTCTCCAGGGATTGTTCTCTCCTGACTACATGTCCGAAATATGTAAGACGCAGTTTGGCCATTTTTGCTTCCAAGGAGCACTCTGGTTGTACCTCTTCTAGGACAGATCTGTTGGTTCTTTTGGCAGTCCATGGTATATTCAATAGACGTCTCCAGCACCAC
>VMDO01010877.1:0-27901 GCA_007922755.1 Pedetes capensis
AATGTATAGTGTATCCCTATTAAAAATATAAAAATGTATTAATGCAGATAGTTTGCTAATAAATTTAATAATTAATAAGATACTTTAATATTTTGCTAATAACAGATAATAATAAAATTTTAAACAAGATATGTTTAATATTTAATAAGGTATCTGAATATGATATTTTAAGAAAGTTTTAAGGCAGCGCTCTGAAAAGGATACTTAACTCTGTGGAAGAACATCCAAAAGGAGGTGATGCTTGAAATAGATCACAAGAGTCACAGTGGGAGAGAAGTTTATTGCAGGCAAGAGGAGAGAGTGAAGAACTGGCATTCGATGCTATAAAAAGGTCAGATAGGCTGAACTAGATTGGGTGCAGAGATATGAAGAGTTATTTTGCTAGAAAGGAAGGCTGAAAAAAGAGGATATTAAGGACTCCTTGAGGTCTAAACTTTACACCAAACTTAGTTAAGAACAAATGAATAATTGAATACAATGATGTAAGGTTGATTCGAAATTTTGCCTGGACATAAGATAGAAGGTGAAATGAAGGGGAGCTAAAGTAGAACAAAGACACCCAATAAAATGAGTCAAGCCACTCAGTGCTATAATCCTCAGAAGATTTTTATGTTTAACCATTTTTGGTGCTGTATAATACCTACAAGAAAGATTAGCAAATTCATGAGCCAGAGTTGAACTCAAGCTACTTAGAAGCTATTTGTTAGTTTGAATATATTGATATAGATTGACCATACCTTCAACTAGACCAAAGAGGTTACTGTCTTAGTGTCCCTGCTATGAGATGCAAAATATATTCATTTCAATTGCATTTTTGGAAGTTTAAATTATCATCACTTATATCAAGAAACTAATAACCAGAAGAAAAATATCTCATCTTCCTTAAAAGTACTCATCCTATCAAATTAATTTGTAGTTGTTCTTCCTTGCTAAGGAATAGTCATTGTTCTACCTTTTGATGTTCCATTCCAAATTGTATAAGGCAATTAGATTAAGCCCCTGTACAACTGCCATCAGTGACATTTTTAATGTCATTCGCTACCAGCTCTTGTTTAACATATCGTAGTGTCGGACGAATAGGTCAAAATGTCTTTTCTATATATTCATTGTATAACTTTGGGCAAGTTATTTACACTCCCATGGCTTAGTTTCCTCCTCACTAAAATGAATTCAATAAGTACCTAATATTGTTTCTGTAAGGATTCAACAGACAGCCTATGTAAGGTACTTAGCACAGTATCTGTCACTTAATAAGCACCCAATAAATAAATCTTAGCTTTTATTAGCATTGGAAGGTAGGACATTGCTTTGAAAATTTTATTAAAAAAGAAAAAAGTTGTGTCCCTACACCATGGAATAGACCTCTTATTAGTACCCTTTGAGAAATATTGGCTTAGAGAGAAATTAGAAATCTCACCTGAAACCAGCTTCAGTCATGTTTTTCTTTTGAAGCACTGACTTAATCATAGGAAAAGAGAAATAAAATCCTTAAAGAGCTAAATATCAGAATTCATGTTTTCATGAAATGCAGGACTATATAACCAAGGCATGTAAATGTCTTCTTCAATACTTCAAATAGTAAGTAATAAAAATAATTCAATTCAATCCAAAAAAGAATGATAGACAAGAACAAACAAGAATAAGTAAATCTCTAGTTTAAGACCAAAATCACTGGCATACACTATTGAAAGAATTTAAAGCTGCCTTTAATTATTTTTCCCAAACACTAATATATATAAGGGACTGGGATTTAGCTCAATTGGTAGAGTGCTGATCTGTGGTCTCTAAGGCCCTGGGTTTGATGACCAGCACCGCAAAAATGGGAGAAGGACGTGGCAATCCACTCTGTAAGCAATCTGAAAACAATCAGCCATTCAAAACCCCATGGATAGCAGAGAGACACTGACATAGTGCCCGCTAGGCACAGGGTTGGGGAGTGTTTCATTCTGTTGTCCATAGGATCACTGTGAATTGGACCTGACTCAACGGCACCTAACAACAACAACAAGGATATATAAAATATATATCACACATTTTAAGTGACAGTGGAAAATAAATATAAACCAAGAATTCATAACATAGTTAATACAAAATTGTTTTCCCTTATATTTTTGCCATTTAAATATGAAGAATTAATTTAAACATATGCAACTTCTTAAAAATATACTTATTTCTTATTTATGAAAATTCTTTAAAAGATACTAGAGGGAAAATCTAATATACATGAACAGCTTCCATTTTCAGAAACATTTAAAACATGAGCATCTAATAGATGCTTGTTTTAGGGCAGGCGTAGTCGAATACTCTGTAATTCCATCGATTCGGGAGGTGGAAGCAGAAAGATCTCAAGTTTGGGGCCAGGGGCAGCCTACATAACTTAGTGAGACTGTCTCAAATGAAAGCAGAAAAACTGGGCTGGCAGTGAAGCTCAGTGGTAAAGCACTTGCAAAGCATTTGTGAGGCCCTGGGTTGTACCCCTCAGTACCATAAAATAAATGAATAAATAACAAATGAGCATATAAAAGATTCTTATTTTTAATTTCTAAATTATAATTGTATACAGTATGTAGAATTTAATTTTACACCTGTAATGTTTTCATAACCAGACCATGAAAATAAATAAGAGTAAATCTCAAAAGCTAAGGTCAACAGATGTAACAAAGCTCCAGAGTTAAAAGAAAAGCTACCCAACATGAAATTTAATATGATAGGGAATTGCATTTTAATAAATGTATAGAGATGTTCTCTACGGAAGCAGATTTATTTGTGTGCCTTCCTAGGATCACTTATTTACAATAGCTTACAGTACATTTGCCAAAGCCTACATCATGCTAATGTAGTTCTGCTTCATACTTATATATATGCATTTTCAAAGTGATTTTCAAACAAGGCCTATTATTCCTGCTTCACACACACACACTAAATGACACCTACACACAAATAAACAGAAGTTACTTCCCCTAAGTTGCATGCTTAACAAGCTATCCAGAGAACACAGAAATGTTAACTCCTCTTCTGCCTTGTGAGCATTAACATAGTTGTTGTTGTTAGGTGCTGTCGAGTCGATATCCGACTCATAGCAACCATCATAGGGTTTTCAATGGCTGACCGTTTCGGGATTGCCTTGGAAGTGGATTGCCAGGCCCTTCTCCCATTTTTGCGGTGCTAGGAATTGAACTTGGGACCTCAGAGACTGCAGCGCAGCGCTCTACCAACTGAGCTAAATCCCAGCATTAACATGGTAGTTTTCCTTATATTGAAGACCATCTGAGAATTAAATTAATATGAGTTTTTTATACACAGGGATCCAGAATCATTCAGAAGTTCCTCTTCCCCACTTTTTCACCCTCAGCTTTAATTTTGGATACCATCAGATGGCTCCAATCAGATGGCTAAATATTGAAGATGGCTTTTGTGATCTCTAAGCTGTTCTCTTTTGGCATAAAGCACATGAGGATCTTAGAAATAAAACTTCACTTGAGGAAAGGAGACATTTTCAGAATTTTCTTATATAAGGAGTTAGGTGGAGAATGGGACTCAGCCCACAGTAATTGGCAAAATATAAATAGGCCTGGGATATTTTTCAAGCCCAAATACCTGAGAAAAAAACTGTAGTAGTTCATCAGAATGATTGACATTTTGAGGATAGGAGAAGATTTAGAAAGATTTTTCCACTTTCAACTTGTGAGAATCAGCTCTTTGTTTACTGTTTGTGTTGATATTGTGGTTGTTAGGTGCCATTGAGTAGGGCTGTGAGTTCTCAATGTCTGATCGTTTCCGGGTTGCTTTAGGAGTGTGCTGCCAGGTCCTTCTTCCATTTTTGTGATGCTAGGGATCTAACTCAGGGGCTCAGAGAGCACAGAGCAGCACTCTACTAACTGAGCCAAATCCTAGACCATACTGTTCATAGAGAAGTAAAATTAAGCATTGTCACTTTATTTAGTAATCTGCCTCTGTGCTGAAGACAGGCTTTGCAAAAATCACGTTTCTTTTACAACTTCAACAATTGTGCCGTCAACTGATCAGATTGTGAAAATGTTAAAAATCCATCATTTGTTTCATTAACTAAGAATTTAGGAGGACAGAGTTTAATTCTTACTTTACAAATTACAAATAAAGCAAATTCCACAATCAAGTAAAGATTTTTTCTAAACTATTGGGTATTATATTAATACTTTAAAAAGAATGTCTACCTAGTGGTTATTATGAAAGGTGGGTATGGGGGAAATTATTCTATGTGATATGGGAATATCTGGAGTGTATTAATGCCGAAGCTGACTCTCTTCTCTCTTCTCTCTCTGCATTGTGTGTTTCTCTCTGTTCCTTTACCATTCATCCAGTATAATGCTACCATCTGGTATATAGTTAGTGGATACAACCAAAAATCACAAATTCCCCTCCTTTGAGCAGATACAGTCTATTTTTACTCAGATTATGAGAAGTTCTGAATATGTTAACACTGACATAAAGAATTTCATAGATAAAAGAAAGCCTTCTTTCAGTGGTATGTACTTTTCTTTGTATCAGAAAAACTGAAAAAGGCAAACACAATTTTTATTCATAAAATATCAAATATTATATTTGCCTGTGACTTATGCTTTCTTATGAAATAGACATGCTACTGTGAAATTCCATAACCCTTTTCAGAGGGATACTTTAATTTTCAAAAAGTATAAATGTGAAAGAAGCAAAAAAGAAACTACTACGCAGTGACTCAAAATTAATTTTTTTCCCCCTTGGAAACAGCTGGCTTTAGAATGATCCAGTTTCTTTTACTGCAGTTGATGAAGCCACTATCACCTCACCCAGCACAGGAAGTGAAATTCCTTCCAATGGTTCTGGTGCTTTGGATGTCGTCCAGTGGAGCAAGAAGGACATTAAATTTGATTCTTGACAGATAAGCAAAGAAGGAACGACTTGTAACTACTCGGATTCAAAAACACATTTATTTACAGACACGCACAGATATTTGGGACCAAAGCATGTGTTTACTTATTTAGCACATTGAGCATAAGAAGGATAAGTACTATATACACCTTGTAGTTTCTAAAGTTAAAACAAATATTACCCCTGTTTACAGCATGCATTTGCTATTTTGCAAGATCCAATTTTCTATTTCTAATAAATAAGAAATTTATCTTGCCACTCTTGGATTTAGCTCTGAAAATATATTAGGGTGAAGCCATAATAAAACAAGAGAAGAAAGTTCTAAAAATATATGTTAATTTTTTTCATTAAAAAATACCTTTAAAGAATTTTGGTTATCAGAAGTAACATCATCAAAAATGCGGTTTAATTTATAAACAATATAGAATACAAAACACCCCATATGTGAAAAAGAAAATTGTGCTGAGATATATATATATATTTATATATATATATATATGTATATATATATACACATACACTAATATTGAAAACAACAGGACTATATGATTTTTTTACTTTTTGATATCTCTGTTTCCAGGTAAGTATAATTTACTGACAGGTTTTAAAAATGTTGACAATTGTAAATGTGTTTACTAGTTTGCATCATGTTTATTAGCCCTACTGCACCAGTAGCATGAAAATTAGTAGCAAAATACAGCCAGGCTAGAATATTGAGTAATGCCTTGTACTTGTGCACAACATAATTTCATTAATATTTATCAAAACTTATTTCAGCCCTGAAGTTGTGAGACTACACTAATTTGTAAAATTAATTTAAGTAATTATACGATCACTGTATAACCATCAGCTATTGCATTATATATTCAAGGTAATTTAACAGGATGGGACAAAATAATCTTTTTAAAATATTTTACCTAAGTAGAACTATCTAAGAAAAAGAACTTCCAGAAATTTGATCTTAACTAGTTCCCTGTGGCTCTCATCCACCATCCATATTAGTAAAAGGAAGACAATGCTGAAATATCAGCTCCTGTGGTATTAAGTATTGCATCTTTGCTACAAGCTGGGTATTACAGTGTTTAAACTGATGTCCTATTTCACAGGGAAAGCCACTTCCTGTTACCTACAGTTTGGTTCCAGTGTCTTAGGAGTAAAGACATACAGATTCAAGGATTGCCCTGGGTTAGTCAGATCACTGAGAAAAGTCTACCTGATGGAATGATCCTGGAATGTCCCGGAAAGTGAAATGCTAATTGGCAGTAGCAGTTGATTGGTCACATTTTCTCCATAATAATTGTGTGGCCATGCTGCTGTCCAGCTTTTTCAGTTCGGGACTCTTTGGTTTACATGATTGACTCTTGTTCCATTTACAGGTTCCAGCAAACCAACTTACCATGTAAAGCCTTCTCTAATTGAAATGTGCTGTTTCATTTTTGTTTCATTTGTTTTCCATCCAGTCTTAGGATAGGCAACTACAAGAAAATATAAGCCTAGAGGTATGTCTAAAACAAGCTATTTGCCATTAAAGTATCCCTTCTCTTTGTCAGGTTTGCAGTGCAGTTTCTGGAAATCAGATAATGACCTATGAAAATGGATGAAGGACCCTAGCAATCTACAGTGTGGTCTTGTTTCTTATATTACACATGCAAATTCAAATGTGTGCAGATTACCAACAGTGTTTCATGATTTATCACAGCCTTGGGTCAATTACCACAAAACCTCATCTCTTCTTATTCCCAGAGATTTGCTTTAAAGCCAACTGAGGCAAGCAAGGTAACCTTTCAGGTTCATAAACTTTCATCAAATGAGTGTTCTATGGACTTTCTTGCAACATGAGCATAGCATTTCCTTCCTTCCTTCCTTCCTTCCTTCCTTCCTTCCTTCCTTCTTTCCTTCCTTCCTCTTTCTTTCTCTCTCTCTCTCTCTTTCTCTCTCTCTCTCTCTCTCTCTCTCTCTCGTCTGTAGAAATTTAACAGTTATTTCCTTTAGATATTTTATTTTCCTAAATTGATCATTTGGCAGGTGTTTTGTTTTATTTTGTTCAGTAAAGCCATCCCTCTCCTTAACTAATAAATTATATTAAAATAATCATTGAAGGTGAAATTCACTCTAAAAGATTATGCACAAACTCTGTTTTGCTAACCCTGTAGATTTTAGCTGATTCCTGGAGACATGGTCTGTGTAAGACCCACTGACCCCAAATGGCAGAAGGTAT
Source organism: Pedetes capensis (assembly GCA_007922755.1). Lineage (NCBI taxonomy): Eukaryota > Metazoa > Chordata > Mammalia > Rodentia > Pedetidae > Pedetes > Pedetes capensis. Next base: position 7,106 of record VMDO01010877.1, read on the forward strand.
TGTCTTCATGGAAATAAATACAAATTGAGAGACATTTTAATGAATATTTTACATGCTTTTGTGAACTTCTAAAATGCATGAATTGTTTTTACTGTAAATTACATTAATTTCAGTTTCCTAAATGTCACCTTTTATAACAATTCACAATTGATATATGTGAGATAATAAGTTTTTTTTTCTTTTTTTGTAAAACCATGTGGGAAGCATTTTGTGTTTTAGTAATTATTTATTGCTTTCAGTTCAATGGGACAGGGGTCTATGTTTATAGCTGAGTTTTCAATTGAAGCAACTAACACTCTCCCCACCACACTGGACCTTCAGAACCATTGTCTTAGTCTATTCCATACATGCTATCTTGTCCATTTTTATGTGGAAGTAATTAGATAGTACTTCTGCATTTATACACTGCCACAAGAATTCACAAAGACACGGTGAGTGCAGGTGCCCACACTAACAGTATCTCACTATGCCTAGCAAAGATCAATTGAGAGAAAGAAAACATGTCTGAGTTATAGCACTCAGTAATCGCATGGCTCTGGGCCTGTCATTTGCCTCCTCTGGTGACTAGTGGACTGAATTTGTCAACAAAGAAGCTTTGTTTATCTCAATTTGAAAAGAGTTCACCAGGCCTGGCTCCCATCAAGTGCTTTCTCCTCATCCTACTTGCTTCCAGCAGCCACCTACACATGTATAGCTCTTGCATGGTCTGGCCTTGGGTTTAAAATCTCTGTACCAGATGATTATTTCAGGACCTGTCCCACCCTAACACTCATTTTTAAATATATGAGGCTGATTTCCAAGCTGGAATCTTACCTTAGGCAAATATGTGAGACAGCTTCTCCAGCCACAGATAGCACTGACACCTGAAGTGGAAGAGATTCGCTCCCAATATGAAGAAAGCAAGGAACACAGTTGAAACAGAGAAGCTCTATCAATGGAGGAAATTGTAGTGAAAAAGTTAGACTTTCTGTGGTGTGGATCTGATCAAAAATTTGAGATGCAGAAAACATTTGCAAATTTCAGCTTTAAGGGAAAACAAACCTATATATACTCAATATACTTTAAGTCTGAGCCCAGAAAGAATGTTGCCATTAACAGAAGCAATTGTAATGGTGACTAATTTTAACCTCTAAGGAAGGGATAACTAAATTCTCCTATCCCAAGTTGTATTAAAAACAATTACTTTTCAAATAAGCAACTTACTTGACCACAAATTTCTATGAGCAGAAATTTGAATAGGTCAACAATATAATAGAAAAGTCAAAATAAAATTATTCATGGTGGCAGTATAGCAGATGAGGAAGGTGAGTGTTAGGATATCCTTGTTTATAAAGCAGTATAATTCATCCTCAGTGAATGTTGACAAAATACCTTCAAAACTGCATCAAATTAAGGTGCAGTGTGCAGGCATTTAGCTAGGAATTTCCTGATGTTACCCCCTAGCTGACCTCATAGTTGAATGGCTGAAGCTAACTAAGAGGAACTTAATTCTTACATGTTTATGGTACCGTTCCCATGTTATTTACTTATTTTTGTTGTTGTTATCTTGGATTCATATAAAAAAAACCACATGCTATATTGAGAAGCCATTCCAATACTTTGAAATGTTACATTGGAAAAAATTATATACCCTTTTTCAGTTCCCATCCTTTCTCGTGATATTTTTCGTCAATTTAAAATGTAAAAGAATTAACTTAGGAAGCTAGAGCCAAACTTTTAAAATGTCATAAATTGACTTTTTTCCTAAATTCAAATATAAATTTCCAGACGCTCATCCATCATAACAGAATTCTTTATTGTATACTCATATGTTAAAGAATTAATCAAAATTAGAGAAAAAAGTGACAATAGAAAACAAAGAGGATTTTTTCATTTACTATTATTAAAAGTGCCATGATGATGTAATTCTTAACCATCAACAGTTTGTTAGAGCATAGCCTACACAAAAGCTAATGTTATTGGATATGTTTGGTATATTAAAAAGGGAGAACATATTTTGCATATATTAACATCTATTTCTTCTGGAAGTTTGTAAGTTGTTCAGCAATATTCTCACACACTTAGACTGACAATATAAATAATATTAAAATTCAGTAGAAAAATCTGGCATTCTATTTGCTATTTTTCAATGAAATATTCATTCAATTTCATATTTAAAAATAAGATTTTTCACCTTCCTCTGGGATAATTTAAAAATTGAAATTCCTACCTAGGAAACTATATTCTTCACAAATTATTCATATAATTCTAAACACCCTTAAGCCTTATTTAAAAAAAAAAATAGATCAAGTGCATCTTACCAAAGTGGAACTATTCCAAGACTCAAGAAAGGGAGGGAGTTTCCACCATTTCAACCTGTAGCATTTCCTTAATCTTTCTCATTTGCATTTCAAAATTTCTTAATCTGAAAAGAAAAATAAAAAGTAAATATATCTTGTTTATACCTTCCTGCTGATTGCAATTTGAAAGTATCTAGCCACAAAAAGAAAAGAAAGAAAAAGAAAAATCATCATTTTGAGCATTAACATTTGTGGTTAAAGACCTGAGGCCATCCATCTATCAGCATACCTTCATATTCAGAAGGCCCCCAACCAATCTTTAATACATGAACACTAACATCAGGACCAGGTCTAAAGTACTAAGCAGATGAAGCCCAAGATACCAGTTGCCCTACTTTCCGAACAGCCACAATTTGTACATAAATCATTTTTTTCAGAGAACCCTGCTGGTTTCCACCAACTAAAGAGGAACTCCAGGCATGTCACAATGTTGCAGATTAGCATGATGGCAAAAATAAAGAAGAGCTTGATTCAAACTCTGGCTACTGTCAAGACAAGATATGCTTACCCTCTGCTTTCACCTTAGTTTGATGATCTATGTCGAATGAGATGTTCATAAATTTTAAAGACAGTCCAACTTTGCATCTGATTTTTAATACATAGTCAAGGAAAGATGAGAGTCAACCACTACTATTCTGTCAGTAACTGGGGTGGCTAAAGTGATATGAGACAAAATCTATTCTACTCTACACTCTGGCAAAGTATTTTACAAATGGTTTTCAAATATGTAATGTAATTTTTAATTAATTTTTTGCACTGTTCTCTGAGGTATCCGTGGCACCTGGCTCAGTTTAGAGTGAAATAAACTGAACCAGGAGGACTAATTTCCTAGGACCATAGAGCAGAGGTTAACATAAGCCAAACCAGATGTTTTGGGACCATGTTTTTTCAAAATAACAGCATTCCCTTCCTATAAGGTCCACTCTAATTAATTCTAACAGTAAGAGGTTATATAAATCAAATATTAGATGCTGAAAATTCTATTTTCATTAATTTGTTGTGTGTTTGAATATACACAAATGTATCTCTATCTGTTCTCCATTTTCCTAACTAGGCAGAACCCTTTCATTCAATTTTAATATTCTTGAGAGTTCTTAATATACGTATGTACCTTATTCATTTCTACCAAAGTATAACTTCTCCTACATTATTGTTTCCAAAGTGGGTACTATGTACTATAGTGCCCTACACATCAAAGGTACTTTAGGGACCTCCATGAAAAATAAGTTATAAGAAATTGATCAAGGGAGCCTTTGAACACTCCCATTCTTTCTTAATATATTGACATTTATACATATTTTATCAGTTTTAAAATAGGATTTGGGGGAAATGGAAGAAGGGATGAAGGGTAAAAGGAAAAAAAGAAGGAGGGAAGGAAGAAAGGAAGAAAGGAAGGAAGGAAGGAAGGAAGACAGACAAGCAGATAATAAAAAACAACTTAGACAATGAAATTGCTAATATTAAATACAAAATTCAAATTTCAACTCAAGAGGCATTGGTCCCTAGGTCTTCCTGACATGAAGAGATACTGAGTCACAAAATGGGATGAAGATACTCATATTTATCTTTGATTTTGTGCCATGTAGTTGTAGTGGCATGTGTCATCTTAGAAACAAGGTAATCCCTGAAGTTTGTTTTTTATTTGCTTTGTTTTTGATATACCTTGGAATGGAGTTGCTAGGTGATAAAATATAATTATATTCAAGTTCATTGACAATATCAAAAGGTTTCTAAAACAGTTGTGTCAATTTAAATACTCAGCAATATAAGAAAAGCTTTATTGTAATCTGTATCTTCATCAGGATTTGATATTTTCTGACATTAAAATTTTAACCAGTCTCAGAGATATAAACTAGTCATTTCCATTGATATGATTCCTAATTAGGTTGAGTTTTCCCTTTCTATGTGAATTAGCCATTCTTGGTTCTTCTTTTGTGAAGAATTTTATGATTTTTTTTTTCAGTACCAAGGGTTTCACAAATGCTAGGCAGGTGCTCCACCACTGAGCTGCATCCTCAGCCCTGTTTTTATTTTTTATCTTGAGACAGGGTCTTGCTAAATTGCACAGGGTGCCTCTGGCCTTGAACTGAAGACCTTCTACCCTACCCTCCTCACTTGCTCGAAATATAGGCATGAGCCACAGCCCATTGCATGATTGTTCTTATGTTGAAGTTTTTGTACAATTTTTTAATGCTATTTCATTGCTTAATTGATACAAATATTTATTAGTACTTAGAATGTAAAAAGATAGGTTCCAAATATTGGTCCTTAATGCTTAATCAGTCATTTCCTACCCCAAGATCATGAATATATCTGACTATATTTTCTTATATTTTATGAATATGTTTTCTAAAAATTTTCATAGATTTAGTTTTTACATATTGGATTTTTACTATATTGAAATTAATTTTCATGAATTGTGATATAGGAATCCAATTTTATTAATAACCAATTCTGTGGGCCTCATTGAATGATAAAGCTATGGGTCTGCACTGATCTGTAACAGCTTTGGTGAAATCAAGCATCTATGTTAGGTGAGTCTATTTCTGAGCTCTGTGTCTTGTTCTATTGCTTAATTAATCTATTACTTAATATGATAGAGTCTTTATTATTACAACTTTAAAATTAATCATGATGTCTGGAAGGTAAACAGTCTCATCTTTTTAGTTCTTCTGCACCATGCTTGGATTTTTACTTCTCCCTATCAATTTGAGAATTGCCTTGTCAAGTTCACACATGCACACAGACGTGCACAAACCCGTATTGATTCAGTTTGCACTAAATGTTTATATTAATTTTGGATATTGTCAAGGTTAAAAGACTTTATTTTTCATAATATCTTTCCACAAAGAGTCTTAAAAATGTCAAAAACATTTTTGTAATATTTATTCCTAGATTTTAATACCTAAAGCTATTAGAAAAAGTAGTAAATATATTTCTGCTTATTTTGGGTGCACAGAAATACAAATGATTTTATTTTGAATGTTGAATTTTATCTACTTGCAGTAAAGGCTTTTATAAAGTTAGATAATATATTATTTTTATAATTAGAAGATACTGTGATTTTTGTTTCATTCTTTTCAATCCTTATGTCATTTACTTCCTTTTGGAATTGTATGCTTGAGATTAATATTATTATCATGAAATAAAATATTTAGATTTTTGGAGAGGGATAATATATGTGCTGTGTATAAAAGAAAGAAAATGCCTTCATATCTTTAGTTTGCCTGTTTTTTTGTTATCATGACCAGATGTTGTACTTTATGAGATTCCACTCTGCATTGGAATTTTCTTTTTAATCTGCCAATATGGTGAATTACTGGTTCTTAATTAACCAAAGAGATAATAGTTCAAGCACAATAGAAGTTACCACTGGATTAAGTAAATAGATCGTGGGAGATTTTTCTTACCATGTCTTCTTGACTCAGGAAAAGGAATAGTATCAGACAGAAAGTGACATATTTCATGATGAAGACTGCATTGATTATTACTAATTTAGTGTTCCAATTTCTTATGATTTAATTTTGCATGGTGTATCTCTTTCTGTCTTTTTACCCTCAGTTTATCATTGCCTTTTATCTAACATTTGTTTCTTATAGCAGTAAATAGTTGATTTTTGCTTTTTTCCAATCTGACATTTCCTACCCTTTGATAGTAAGGTCTATACTATTTTATGATAATGTAAGTATTGAATATATCACAACCACAGTGTTCTTTGGAAGGAAAGTTGGCTAGACTGTGTTTTATGTATTTTGGACAAGTTGTCAGGAGGAACCAGACCCTGGAGAAGGACATCATGTTTGGGATGGTGGCCGGTCAACAAAAAAGGAAGACTCTAAACTAGATGGGTTGACATAGTGTCTGCAACAGTGAACTTAAACATAAAAATGATCATGTGCATGACATGGTGTTAGAAAATGTTTCTTTCTGTTGTACATGTTGCTGTTGTTGTTAGGTGCCGTTGAGTCAGTAGCCGACTCATAGCGACCCTCATAGGGTTTTCAGTGGCTGACTGTTTCAGGATTGCCTTGGGAGTGGATTGCCAGGCCCTTCTCCCATTTTTGTGGTGCTGGGAATTGAACTCGAGACCTCAGAGACTGCAGCGCATCACTCTACCAACTGAGCTAAATCCCAGCCCCTCTGTTGTACATATTTTGTTGTAATCCACATAGTTAAATGCCTGTGCATTATCAACAAAACCTAGATAGACATCTTTTTGATATTCTCTGCTTTTGGCAAGATATTCGTCTGACATCAACAATAATGTCCCTGGTTCCACATCCTCTTCTGAATCTGATTTGACTTTATAGCAGTTACCTGTCAATATACTGCTGGAGCCACTTTTGAATGATCCTTTAACAATATTTTACTTGCATATGATATTGAGGATATCATTCAATAATTTCTGCATTCACTTAGATCCTCTTTCTTGGGAATAGACACAAATATGGACCTCTTTCAGTCAGTTAGCCAGACTACTCTTTTCCAAATCTCTTGGCATTAATAAGTAAGCACCTCCAGTGCTGCATCTGTTTGTTGAATCATCTCAATTGGTATTTCATCAATTCCTCGAGCCTTGTGTTTCACTAATGACTTCAAAGCAACTTCCATTTTTTCCTTCAGTAGTATTTGTTCCTGGTCATATGCATGCTCTTAAAATGTTTGGTCATTCACCAATTCATTTGATAAAATGACTCCATTTTCTTTTGATGTTTCCTGCGACATTTAATATTTTCCCTGTTGAATCCTTCTCTGTTGCCACTTGAGGCTTAAAATGTTTCTTTGATTCTTTAAGCTTGATAAAAACAGAGTGTATTCTTCCTTCTTGGTTTTATATCTCCAGCACTTTGCACATGTCTTTAAAATATTTGATTTTGTCTTCTCATATTGCCCTTTGAAATCTTCTGTTTAGTTCTTTTAATTCATTATGTCTTCCTTTTATTTTAGCTACTCAAATTCAAGGGCAAGTTTCAGTCTCTTTTGACATGTAATTTGGTCTTTTCTTCTTTTCCTGTCTTTTTCATAAGCTTTTGCTTTCCTCATGAATAATGTCTTTGATGTAATGCCGCAACTTGTCTGGTCTTTGATCGTTAGTGTCTATCACATCAAATACGTTCTTGATGTGGTCTCTGAACTCAGGTAGGATATACTCAAGGTCATACCATGGATTTTGTACACTTGTTCTAATTTTCTTCAGTTTCAGTTTGTACCTGCATATGAGCAGTTGATGGTCTGATCCACAATCAGCACCTGGTCTTTATCTGACTTCTTATATTGAGGTTTTCCATCATCTCTTTCCACAAATGTAGCCAATTTGCTTCCTGTATGTTCCACCTGGTGAATTCCATTTGTACACTGTTTATGTTGGTGAAAAAACATATTTGCATTGAAAGAATCATTGGTGTGACAAAATTCTATCATGTGATCTCCAGCATCATTTCTATCATCAAGGCCTTATTTTCCAAGTATTGAGCCTTCTTCTTTGTTTCCAACTTTTACATTCCAATCATCAGTAATCATCCTGCTTTGCAAAAATTGTTAGGAAAAATGTGAATGTTAGAGTATTAATGATGGCTCAGAAGGAAGTGAGGGGAATAGTAGAGAAACCTATATGATCTTAGAGCAAATCTAAGTCTCCACAAATACATCATTGGCAGAAATATGGATGTTAAAAGTTTTGCTGGTGAGGACTTAGAAGGAAACAAAGAACATGTTTATGGAAATTGGAGGAAATGAAATCCTTTTACATAGTGTTACAAAACTTAAGTAAGTGATGTCCTACAGTTATACTGAAAGCATGACATTTAGCTGAGGAGATTTATAGGCATAGTGTCGAAGATATGACCTGGTTTTCTTTTGGATACTGAGCAAAATGTGTGAGAAAACAAGCGAATTGAGAAAAGAATCTTTAAGCAAAAAGAAACTAGAATTTAAAGATTTGAAAGATTCTCAGCCTTATAGATTATTTAGAAATCCTAAATTAGGAGATTTACTATTTTAAAAAGTATACTCTGAAGAAAAGTCAAGGATGTGACTGGACACCTGTTGCTAGTGCTTTGGAAAGATCAAGGTCAAAAATGTTTCAGCACACAGATTAATCATTATCTCATGCAGCCAATCTCACCAACCACCAAAAACAGAGATGTGATATTCAGGAAATATTTGGGGAGAAGGCTCTTTTCTAATAGAATGAATCCTTGTTACACACACAGGGGTCCCACAAGGCACTTTAAAATGCATGTCAATAGGCTCCTGCCAACTTGGAGTGAGAAAGACAAAGAAAAAACAAAATAGTAGTAGTAGTAGTAGTAGTAGTAGTAGTAGTAGTAGTAATAATAATAATAATAATAATAATAATAATAATAAACAACTAATGGTGTCATACTCCCAAAATTCACTGACAGAAAACAGGCTGATAAAATGACTCTGCTTCAAACACATAGCACTCTTCATGAGAAGAGAAGGGTAATTCTAAGAATAGAGCTGTGGTCCCTCAAAATTATTCCCAAACCTGAAATCTAATGGAATTTACCCAGGTGGGTTTCAAAATTGCTTGATGTTTGTTTGTTTGTTTGTTTTTGTCTTATTCTATTTTCTTCATTACTGTGGGGTTGAACCCAGGGCCTCACATACAGTTTGCAAGCAAGCACTCTACCACTAAGTTGCACTCCAGCCCATTTATTATTTTTTTATTTTGCAACAAAGTCTTGCTAAGTTACTCAGGCTGCCTCTGGCCTCAAACTTGCAATCCCCCTGCCACAGCCTCCCAAGTCATTGAGATTACCAGCATGTATTCTGGATAATTCAATTCTAATTTCTTACTCAGTAACTTTCTCTTTAGTTAAATAATTTTTGTCATATATTTTCTTTTAGCTTATTACATTTTCTTTGAGATTATTTGTTTTTCATTTATTGATGTCACATATACTTCTTCATAAAATTGGCTCCATCTTTTTTTGTACTCCTTACTATTTTACTAATGTTAATTAGCGCTAATAGTGCCAATCTCTTTTTGATTCTTTAATCCTGCTATATTTGTGTATCTTATATTATGAGATTATGGAATTCTCATAATTAAAACTTCTGAAATATTTCTGGATATAATGTTTCTCTTGATTCCACTGTTGCCTTTAACTCATGGCTCCATGGAATTTTTTGTGTATGATTATTTGTTTATTTATTTTGAGACAGAGTTTCACTACATAGCCCAGGCTGACCATGAACTCAGTCCTCCTTCTTCAGACTACTGAGTGCTAGGAGCACAGTCATATGCCACCATATCTGGCTTGTGTGAGGATCTTCAAAAGTTTTTTTTTTTTTCTGAGTGTTCAAATGTCTTGCAATTTACCTGTGAAAATTCTTTGAGACTTCATATATACTCATGTGAATCTGCAGGGAAGATTTGCACTTACTTCTGAAAGGAACCAGAGAGACTGTAAGCCCAGTACCATATAAGGTAGGTGGGTGTGAGATTTTTGGGGAGGTAGGATGTTGCCTAGTATGGGTTGCAAATCCTTGTGAGGGATAGCTTATAGTAATGAATTCTTAAGAAAGACTTTTTTCCCTAGTCTAATTTTTGCCCTAGTCACTTTTTCATTTGCACCCATTGATGGGAGGACTGCTAATTAATTTTAGTTCATCAGACTGAGTGCACATATAGCTTCAGTGTCAATTCTAGGAGCATCTTTTTTTATTGGTGTATATCATTGTACAAAATAATGAGTTTCATTATGCTATTTTCATATATGCAGATCATGTACTTTGCTTATGTTCACCCCTCCATTACTCTTGTTTGTACCCTAGTCCCTTCCCACTGATCCCCTTTTTTCTCAAAAAGTCTCTCTTCTACTTTCTGTCTTATGCATACATTTTTCTTTAATTTAGATTCCATATATGAAAGAATACATGTGATATTTGTCTTTCCAAGTCTGGCTTATTTCACTTTACATCAATTTCCAGTTCCATCCATTTTCCTGTAAATAACATAATTTCTTATTTACTGCTAATATTCCACTGTGTGTGTGTGTGTGTGTGTGTGTGTGTGTGTGTGTGTGTGTGTGTATTTGGCCTGCAGCCGTAGCCCTGTGGAATCCGATCCTATCAGATCTCGGAAGCTAAGCAGGGTCAGGCCTGGTTAGTACCTGGATGGGAGACCGCCTGGGAACACCAGGTGCTGAAGAAGGACCTGGCAACCCCCTCCCAAAAATCAATCTGCCATTGAAAACCCTATGAACAGCAGAGAAGCACTGACAATAGTGTTTCCGCTGTTATACAGAGGGTCGCTATGAGTCTGATACTGACTCGACGGCACCTAACAACAACAACAACATATATATATATTTATAAATGTATATGTATGTATATATAGCACATTTTTAATACAATCCAATCTAGATTGATTACACATCTTGCATATTATCAATAGTTCCACAATAAACAGATGTGTAGGTAGCTCTGTGGTATCTATCTTTGACTCCCTTGGGAATATTAGGATTGGTATAGCTGGATCATGTGGAGTTCTATTTTTAGTTTTCTGAGGAACCTCTATACTGATTTCCACAGTGGCTACACTAATTAACATTCTTGGAGGGCCCTTTTAACTTTCTCTGCTGAGACAGTCCTAGGCTTTTCCTTTATCCTTCCAGCCCCAAATAACCTCAAACACTAAAATTTAAAGTTAGTGTTCAGTACTTTCTTGCCAAATTGTTTAGGCACTTAAGAACATGTTTTACTAATTTTTTCTATATATTTAATTTCAGCACAACAGTAATCAAGCCTGGGTTCCTTGAGTTCTTCATCCCAGGAACTGAAGTCTACGTCACCTTCAAACAATGAATTTGTTGTCAGGAAGGCATTGAAGGAACCAGTAAGCACTGTGCCTACAGTCCAAATTTTGGTGAAGTTATACCATTTGAATTATTAGAGAATATTTCTGATTCTGTAAGAGAAATTTCTAGTTCAATGTGTCTACTACTTAGATCATCCTGATGTTAAGCAAAACCATATATTGTTATAACTCAAGAAAGAATATTAGAGTTTGAAAAGGGCAAAGTCTTCTTGAAAAATATGTAAAAAGATCATGTTTAAAAAAAAGCCAAAGTATTAAAATGGAAAAATCCCAGAGAAATGGTCCCAGACTCACTCATATCCACCCAATGGGAAATAATTGTTCACCTGAAAATTTATGTTTCTAAACTTGCATAGTGATTTCCCATGAACAAACAATCACAACCTACTTTTGCAATAGTAAAATTGATTCCTGCTGTATCCAAATGAATCATTCCTAAATTAGGTAGGCAAAAGGTTTGAAGTTAAAACACCATGACCATTAACAGGTCAAAAAGGATTTAACTACAAGAATCCAATTATTCAACCTAGACATCCTGTTCCAATGTCTCAAAGGCAAATAAGTTTCCCTTTCTATCTCTGTATCTACACTGATGATATAGCTTGTTTGAGATGGCACTTCCTAACCAATGCTTAACAAAGATATTGCAAAATTATCCTAATATGGCCTATTAGGTTCTAATAAGCTTTCTTTTAAAATAACATTCCATGAAAATGTGGAAGCCACCCAAAATAATAATGCATAAAATGTCATTTTAATGAAATTATTTTGTCATAATGTATATATTTCAAGAAGAAATTTCATGGCTGGGCACTGTGATGCGTGGGTGTTATCCCTGTGACTCAGGAGTGGAGGCAGGAAGATTGCGAGTTCAAGGCCAGAGGCAGCCTGTGTAACTTACTAAGACCCTGTATCCAGATAAAAACAATTACAAAGAGGTTAGGTGTGCAGCTCAGTGGTAGAACATTTCCAAAATATATGTGAGGCCCTGAGTTCATCCCCCCAGTACTGGACAAAAAGAAAAAGAAATAAAGAAAAAGAAATTTCATGGCCATGATAAAGACCATCTCTTAAAAGTAGGCTTAAGTACTTCCCATGGGATATTCATACTAGTATCTTCTTTGATGTTGTTGATAAGTCTGTAAATTCTACAGACAGCTCAACTCTGCTTGCTAAATTTGTATCTAAGGGAAACTACACCAAGTCCTTTAGAATGTCATCCTACTTTTATCATCTTTATGATTGAGTACTTTTATTTGGAGCTCACAAAATGCTTGATATTTTATTTGAAATTAAGTCAACATTGCCAAACCACCTTAAATTGAAACTGAACCAAAGGGATTTAAAAATGAGTTGATTCAGGCCCCTCATCTTGCAGATGAGCAAATAAAACGCTAGAATTGCAAAGTTAGTAATGGTTGAAATTAGAACCTATGAGTTTCTTACTCAGTGTTCATTAGCCATTCCATAATCATCCTCCAACTTGAACTTTGCATCATTCAAACATAGTAACTTCTACTTTCACCTGTCATTATTTAAGATTTTTTTCACAGAGAAACAAAGGGCAAAAGCTTGAAAGGGAGGAGGCCTAGATACCAGTATTCTTTGCATTGAACTTAGGCTGGATTCTGTACAACCTGAGGACTGTTAGCATTCAACTCCAATATACCACCTGCACTGGCTCTGAAAAATTCACTATAGGTTTTGCAAACTTGGTGACAGCAAGTGGCATGAGTGTAAAATGAACCCAGTGTACTCTCATTACTTTAAATGGATACTCAAATTTGCCTTCACTAAATTCAGTTGGTAGAGTGCCTGTTCTGCACACTCTGAGGCCCTAGGTTCAATCCCCAGCACCACAAAAATGGGAGAAGGACCTGGAAGCCCACTCCAGAAACAATCCTGAAACAATCAGACATTGAAAACCCTATGCATAGCGGAGAAGCACTGACATAGTGCCAGGCATGACACAGTGTCGGGGAGTGCTTTGTTTTGTTGTATATAGGGTTGCTATGAGTTGGACCCAACTGGATGACACCTCACAACAACAACAACAAAAATAAATAAATAAATTTGTATATAAATCAAACAGAAGAAATGCACTAATGCTTACCCAAAAATCATTCTTGGGAAATTATCATTTTTATAAAACTTCATGGAGTCACAGAACATTGAAAGGACATGAGTTCTACTGAAAGTACTTGCTTATCCTATAGAAGAGAAGAGGATAAGCCCAGAGGTTAAAAGTCTTGCCCAAGGGGATATACTTAGTTATTAACAGAACTGCAATTATAATTCAAGTTGTCTCATTACCTAGCTTTTTTAAATTAATTATCCTGTTTTCAGAAACAGGGAAGACATTAAATCACACTAGCTTTACATCTTCTCCAATCATTCCTGGGAATACTGTATTTCATTTCTAGTTCAAATGAGGAGATCATTGTCATAGTTTTTAATGTCAATACTAAGATTACATCAGTGTTATCATTAAAACATCACAATGTTTCCTTTCAATTTTTGTCTTACTCCATTACTAATATCTATAAATTAAGAATTGTGTAACATTTTTAAAACTGAGGAATACTCTGCTTCTTAATGGATACACTTCATTTTGTATATCCCCGAAAGGAGCAAGGCATTAACACTTCTTAAAAACAGAAAGAAACACACTCAGAACCAAAAATTTCCTTTATTTTCATACTGTAAAAATGTTTATAAAATGCTTCTTTTCCCTCCATATCTATCCTGCCCAATCTTAAAACCTTGTCAGATAAACAAACTGTCATATTCTCAGGTTAAGCTATGCTGAAGTTTTACAAAAGGAAGGAATGAGGATTGTATTAGTTTTCTAGAATTTTCCATTTCAAAGTTTGCACTTTGCTCTTGAAAATGTTTCGTTTCTATTTTTTGTAGTGTGTATGAGATTCCTCATTTCTTCACTCATCAATCAATTTTGCTCCCTGCACAATGACTTTCAGAGTGAAGATTCTAGGATCAAGTAAGAATCTGGCCTGGGATCCCATGGTTTTTAAATCATTGAAATGTTTTAGTTTTTCAGTACTAGAAAATATGATGTTTTATAAATTGAGTCTATCTGTCTCATGCACCTTTCCTCACTAGACATATTTCTGGAATATTGAATGCAATATGAAATTGTGCATTAAATAATCTTTTAAAAATTCTTCCTTGTCTTTTCATTATTATTTGAATATACAGCACATTTTCATGGTTGCTCACATGTCTAGTAATATCTATTGTATATTTAAAATTGTAGATGGCACTCTTTAGGATTTCTGGGCTGTAGAAACTGCAGATTCCTTAAAAAAGTGTTAGATTTTTTATCTAGCAGGCTATTAAATTCCTGGCTAATCACTGTGTACTTGTGGAAGGATGGTTTTAACTTTGTATTGGTTCTGCCCTGGCTATAAGGTAAATCCCTTAATCCTGAGACAAGACCTTATTCCTTAGAAATAATCCTTCTGGGTTTCATTGAGTTCCAGATATGTTTACCATGCCCTTCTAACCTGGCAGGACTCATGCTTCAAACTTGACTTCTCCTCTGGTGAGCCACAGCTAAAGTCTCTGCTCAGTTCTTGAGGCTTCTAGCTGTCACATTCCCTGGTTCTCCTTATCTTTTCCCATGAATGCACAGTACCAGCCAAAGATTTGTTCAACATTTCAATGCAGCATGTGGAGATACGTTCCTATCCTTTTACCTTTTGTTTAAGATATCTCCCGTTGACTTCCAAATATGGATGTCCTGAATTCTACCCTCTGGACATCTTAAACCAGTAAGACCAAAATTTCAGGTTGAGTTCAAGCACAGCTTGAGGACTAGAGAGTGCTCTTAGAGGAAAATCTGAATAAATATGACTATGTCCCAATATGATTTTCCTCATTTCAGTGATTGAATCCCCTCCCCTCCCATCTCTACCTGCTTTTGATTTCTTTCCAATAACTTGAGTTTTTCTTTCTTTTTTTCTTTTTTTTTTTAGGTGACAATTATTATCTATAGGATGATTTTTCCCCTCAAATTTACCTCATTATCCTTTCTGGACTTCTTATGTATAGAGAATGATTAATTTGATGTTATTTAACTTATTGTACTTGGATCTGTATAACTAAGGGAGCCAAGCCTAATCCTAGGGTCAAAATACCTTCTCTGGGGAATAGAACATCAGTCTCATGAAGAACTTGACATAGAAGTTAGGGTGGGCTCTGTGAAAACATATATGCTTCAAACTCCAGTTATTAGAACTGAAAAAAATCAGCCAGCTAAGACAGACTGTCCACTTTGGGCAATACCATGTTCTCGTAACTTTTTCACACTAGTTTGAAAAAAGAAAAACTGCATGGAGTACTAGAGAATACCTCCCTTTTTTACACATTCAATGAACATAAGTTCTTAATTTAGAATATTTCCAAAACATAAAGTATACCATCCCAAAGTCATATGATACATTCAAGCTGTCGACACTATCAAGTTGTGCATGCTCACTATCTTTACACACCATTCAGAAAACAAGATGGCTTTTGGTTATATTTCCTTTCTTTCCCTTCTAGATTGGATTTATGTTTGTTTTCATTTGCTTGGACATATTAGTGGAAAGACTACAAAGAGTGATTTGTCCTCAACTGTATATTCAGATGCACAAGTAGGTATTCATCTACAGAATGTCTTTACCCGTTAGCTAAGTCCATAAACAGAAACCAGAACACAGAAAACGATCAAAAAGCCATTGGCTGGTGCTGTATCTCAAGCACAAGAATGGAATAATCCAAAATGAAACTATTAGCTCTTAATTACCTTCTATTTCTGACCAAACACCCGAAGACAAGGCAACATGAGATGACTACAGAGAATCTGATGATGTCATGGTTGAACATTGCAAATAATGACTCAGGGAGAAAGTGACATACAAAGTTGTTTACATCTACTAAGTGGCTTTTCTAATCAGTTACTAAATAAGAAAGTAATTTGAGTTCATTATATGCAATAAAGTTTGCTTTCTGAAAAGATTCAATTCCTGCCATGAGTTTAGAAAAGCTCTTCTTATCAAATTGGAATCTTTCATGGAAGAATAGCCCTGTTTTTTGTTTTGTTTTGTTTCTGTTTTCTCAAGAAGCTGAGAGATGAGACAATGCATTTCCTATTGGGAAATATTTTCTGTAGCTTAATTTTTTCTCTTCTATCTTACAATTCTGCAGTCTCCAAAAGCTTTTCCCACACTGTGCTAAGGAAATTTACCAACAGGGTTCTGTACTGGGTAATGCTTATTAACATCTTGCTACCTATCCATAACAGTCAGCGTCACTCTGTCACCAAAATACTCCTCTTCCTCTCTTTCCCTTTCTCCTCACATAGATATTCCTTATGAATACATAACACACACACACACACACACACACACACACACACACATATTCACACATGAAAAATAATACAGAGACATCTTTGAACACTGAGACCTTGGAATATCACATTGTGGAACATATTTCAGACCCATTACAATGTGTACATGTTCTCATCTCCCCAAGTCTCCTCCCTGCCCTGACTTTCTGCAGCCTGGCAGGCGATCATCTCTACATGTTCTGTGCTTTGGATTCGCTCATCTCTGAATCCCAAGCAAAGCCTACAGCAACCAAGCAGGACATTCCTTCAGCTTGTATAAGAGTTAATTGCAGCCTCATTCCTTGAAGTACTGCCACACTTCCCTGCTTCACTGAAGAGTCTTTGATATCAACCTATTGCTCTTGGAAAGATTACAACTCGTGCACTTGGACTCCTCTAGCTATGGTGCGCAAGAGCACTAAGTATTAAAGAAAAATTGCTTTTTGTATAGCTTGTGAACTCCATGCCTCTCAATTGCCACGTTTGGTGTCCTGTAAACTGAAGAGTTCTATTCTCTGAAATATAGATCTTTGCTTGCAGTTTCACAGCAAATTTTTGGTCCCTGAGGATACATTTCTTGCACATCTATTGCAATTTGCTGACAAGTTATGATCTTTATACACTGATGCTACTGGCCCACCACCAGTAGGCTATAATCTTTGAAATATTTATTTCCACAAGAAAGTATCTAGTTAAATTGTTTCCTCCACATTGCTTTCTGGAATGCCTCTTTTTTTTTCTGGTTTACTTTTAGGGAGAGCTTCATGTTGGGGAAGATATGTTTCAAAGTATTTTTCTTTTTCTTTTCTTATCTGTCTTTATTCGTAAATGATGATGGGGTACAGAGTAATACAGCATTGGCTTTTCCACTATGCATCCTTTACATCACCTCTGGCAATTACTACATATTAGCCATAAGGCTCCATAAACCTTGTGGGTTGATGAAAATGGAATGCCTCTTTAAAAAACTAGAAGTCATTTGAAAGAGGGTTGGAGGTTGAAGGTAAGTTTTTTCTGTTGCATGAGTACATCAGAACTACTTATTGAGAATGATTTTTAAAATGTCAAGAATAAGTAAGAAATACAAGAAAACATCAAATTGTGTTCACATGTTTGAAATGTCTATACGGTTTCATTTTTCTAGTCACTTGGAAATTTCAAGGAAAAGTGGACTTTTGGGGGGCAATTTACATTTTTAAAATCTCTTATTTTGTTGTTTGACTAGAAATCAGGAGCTAATCATCACAGTGCCTTGTTCAAGCATTAAAACTTCAAGTGCTCTTCAACCAGATAAAGACAACAAATTTGTACCTTTAGACTGCAGGTAAGGCTGCATGATTGGTTTTGGCAATCAATTTTAAAAGAAGTCTTTAGCATATGACTTCTCAAACTGGGGTGCAGTGCTTAGAATACTTACATTAGAATAATAGCTTTATAATGTGCATTTTAAATAAGAAATCAGGTAATTCCTACAAAATGCCAAACTTTAAGGGTTAGTGCAAAGTGCAAGAAGCCTACTATGGCAAAAAGTGAAAGCAAAGTGAAATGTATTTGGCATTTTCCAATGCATATGGTAAAGCATATGCAGAGAAAAGCCTACTACAATATATTTTCCTAAGATGCTAAAATTGTTCTAACTCTATTTGCTTTGCTTGCTAGATGTATATATAAAGAAAAAACTAAAACAAGCAAGCTGAAGCAAAATATTTTTTTGCATCCTTATGTTCAAAGTTAGCGATTTATATACTCGCTCTCTCCTCTCTCTCCCTCTCCCCCTCTCCCTCTCCCTCTCCCTCTCTCTCTCAGACCACACAGCAAGTTAGTGAGACCGGCAATATCAATACTCTTTGGGATTTCATAGCTCTTTTCATCTTCAAAATGCTTTGCAAAATTCTCTCATTAGACTCACAAGTTCTGGCTCCTAGTCTTGCTCTAAGATCACAAGACTATATACTTGTTCTTTGTTCCTTAGTGCTGAGCAACATACCATTCTCAACCAACCCTAAAGGGAGAGAAAAAAACTTTGGTAATAATTTCAGTTTAATGACAAATCTGGACATTTCTTTAAATACAAGTCCAATTGTCTGGGCCCTAACCTTTATTAACAAAGTTTGGCCATTATTTTTTTAGAACAAAGGTAAGTTCAAATTGTCAGGTTATCTGCCATTAAGTGCACTGGTTTGACATACTGCATTTTCTGCAAATGTAAAATATTATTCCGAAGGGTTTTATGTCTTCACAAAATAATTTCATTCTACATTTCCACACTCTTTGAAAGATCAAATTTCAGCTACTTACGGTTTTTGGTAGACATTCAGGTATACATGAGATAAGTTAGTCTTTAAATGACAGCTATACAACACAACGTGTTGTTGTTAGGTGCCATTGAGCCCATATCCAACTCATAGAGACCCTACATACAACAGATGAAACACTATTGTCTGTGCTTCTCTGCTATTCATAGGGTTTTCAATGGCGGATTGATTTTTGGGAGTGGGTTGCCAGGTCCTTCTCCCAAGCCTACAGCACCTTCTGTTCCCAGGCAGTCTCCCATCCAAGTAATAACCAGGCCCAACCCTGCTTAGCTTCTAAGACATGATGGGATGGGGTGCCACAGTGGTATGGCTACAGGCACAACACAATGAAGAAATCTAGATTTTATTTTCATTTCTGTCATCAACTTCTCATGACTTTGAACAAGTCACTTCTTGTTTCTGGACATTGGTTTCCTCCTTCAGAGGAAATAAAAACTGTTTCATCCAGCCAGGTCGGGAACCCTAAAACAGTCTGTATACATCTCAGCATGATAGGTATGGTTGACAATGTCTCCTCTAGTACCTTCTTCTCTTATGATCAGGAGCATGCAGAGCTTGAGTATCAGAAGTAACTACTTAGTTAGCAGGCATTTCAGCCCTCAGCCATGCATGGCCAAATAGCAATAGAACCAGTCAAAAATATAGGCATTTGAGCAGGTATGTTCTAAATGTGCCTTCACTGAACCCTCTTGGATTTGACCTCATATTATATGGAGACAAGAGATATAGCCACTTGAATCCTGTCTACTGAGTCCTCACAAGGCTTTTCCTCCATGTGGCTCATGTACCCCTTTCCTCCTGTACCCCTTTCTAACACCACTCTGTGCCCACTGCTCACAGATGCCATCTTCAGAATTAGAGTTTCCTTCCTTAGGCTTATTTGGGAATGAGTAGTTTAAAATAGCTGCTATTGTAAGCGTAATCAAGTACTCACAGCTCTGAGTGAAGGGGCTTTTGCATCCTTTCCTGAGAGAGTATTGATACAGGGGGAGGCGTAACCCTTGGTTTCAGGGTTTAGAGCAGTGGCATAATTTCCACCAAATGGGAAGAAAGGAAAAGAAGGCAAATGACGCTAGATAGAGAATGCAGAAAAATAAGCTTCACTTACATCATCATGCAGGAAAGGGGAATCTCTGCTGCCCCTATCAGTGAAGAGTAGAGATGTCCTGGCCAGGAGGAATTTTAACTGTAAGTAGGGCCACCTCATGTTTGACCTCTTGGAGCATATTTCTTTTAAAGCTGGACAATATACCTAAGAAAAAGAAAAAGAAAAAGATTCTACCAAGTCCAACTTCCCCAGTTCCAGGAGTGTGTGTGTGTGTGTGTGTGTGTGTGTATGTGTGTGTGTCTATGTCTGTGTATCTGTGTGTGTGTGTGTGTGTTGGTGAGGTGGAGCGAAATAGAACAATTTCAGTCTAAAATGAGCATGATATTAAGTGCAAAGGCAAGAGAATGGAAAGATTGAATTTTCCTCTTACTAAATTACCATCAGTTCCATTGTAGCACAACATAACATCTTAAAAAATAACCATGTTTGCTGTTGCGTCTGATGTGAATTCTCCTTTTGATATAATCTATTTCCAGGGGTATTTCGTGCTGGAGAGGGTCCAAAGTAATAGTCATTATAACCTCAGGAAAAAGAGAAAAAAATAACACGCATTCAAAACATTCCAACGCAATGCTTTCTATTCATAGTGGAATCTTTTAAAAAGGAAAATCACAGGGATGGGTTCATATTTTCATACATCAATTAAAGTATTGTACTTTTCTTTCCCAGGAAGGCTCATTGATGTGTTAGTAACAGAGCTTTGGCCAACATTTTGCCACAACTGTTCTGTATTCATGAAACCTAGTTTGTAAGCAATGAGGTTTTCAGGGTAACTATGTTGTTGTTAGCCTGCC